>JANRGW010042627.1:0-40636 GCA_024733675.1 Psilopsiagon aymara | reverse complement strand
AACAGGGAATTTTTAGGAAATGTCCCTTGAGAAGCTTGCAATGCGGAGGGGGGGGCCAAGGGCGGGGAGGGGGAGGGAGAAGCATCCGCTGTGCCTGATGGGAGCGACCGCCTCCCGCGGCGTTGTCCCGCTACCCGTCGGGCCAGACAGCGCTGCTGAACGGAGGCACAGGTGCGAGGACGGGCGCCGGGTTGTTTCTGTGGGGCAGGAGCCCGGGGTGAGCCGAGGATCCCACTGCTCCGTTCAGGCGCGGCACGGACAGCCGCGCAAGAAGGACCCCTGCTCCCTGCCGCGGAACCCACGCTGGAATGCGCCGTGTGGAGCAGCGCCGGGGGACGGACGGAGCGGCGGAGGGGTCAAAGAGCTGCGGAGAGCGAGCGCTCCCCCAGCCGGGACCACAAGTCCCAGCACGCCGTGCGCACGGCAGAGCTTCCGGTGGCCGCCGTAGCGAAGGGGGGTTTGTGCCCGATGTTGCAGATGTGGTGCGAAATAGCGCCAATAAATGGAGTGCCCCCGGGTTTGTGGGTGGCGGCCTGGCCCGGAGCGGCCCGGAGCCGCACGGCCAGCGCGCTGCCGAGGCAGTGCTGGTTGTGCCGGAGCTCCGCGTGCAGCTCCTGGAGGCAGTGCCCTGGCGCCTGGTTTAAAACCCGTTGTTAACTTCGGGGGCAGGGAGTGTAACGCAGTTCACTTCATTTGGTTGCTCACTTGCCATGGGTAAAGAGACGTCATCAGTAACGGAACGTTAATGTAGGGGATGATTTGGCTTGCTCTGTCCAGTTCTCTTTAGGCAGCGCTGCTGTGTTGCCTGGTACGCAGCGGCTGTGCCGAAAGCACATCGGTACTGAAAAGGGAGCATGAATTAAGAGAGCGGAGTATGTTGCAACGGCAAGGACATGCCAGGGAAAGCCAGATATAATGCCAGTCTGTGCCCAGCAGTGAGCTGATGCTTCAGTAGAGGAGTCCTGGCTGCCTGTACTTCCTGACATTGCTCTTCCCAGGCATTAAGAAGAAAAGCTGTGGGCAAATGAGGGAATCTGGGAGCCTCAAGATAGATAGGAGGGAAAAGAAACACTGCCTCGAAAGGATAAAGAAGAAAATCTTTTCTAACAGACAGCTCGATCACTGGTTCTGCTATTAAAGACAGCTCAATCTACACATTTAGGGGAAAATTACCTCCTGAACACCCAAAATGTAATGAAAGGAATAATGCAAATTCCTCTTTCTTTGTGCATTTGCGTCTAGTGGTATAGCGATTTGTAAAGGGTAGCTGTAAGCTGTTTAGCTTGTTAGAAAACAAAACTGATTATGGCTCCTGGCAAGCTGCTGGGCTAAACTTGGCTGTAAGAATTTCCTGCTCTTCCCGTAGTCCATTCAGTTCGGATTTATTCAAAGCATCTCAAGTGTTCCGCCTGGGTGTTCTGCATGGGTAGTCTGAGTTGAGGGTCTGAGGATTTGAGGTTTTCCCTCCCAGATTCAACACTGCAGCAGAAGGCTTGTGACGTTTTATTTAATGTAATAGTTGGGCTCAGCTAGCTTGCACAGCTGGAAGTGTACAAAGCAGGAAGTATGTCCACACTCTGTCCCTGCTCCTCTGTTGCTGCTGCTTCTGCTCATGATAATGTTTAGCCCTTATTTCTGAACCTTCTGCTTTCTTTTTTGTCCACAGACAAGGGTTTAGAAGCATTGACAGCAACAAGCAGTACATGGAACAGTTTGTTTTCTTATATGGAGACTGTGTCCATTTGTGATTCTGCACATAGAATCATAAAATATTTAGGGTTGGAAAGGACCTCAAGACCATCTAGTTCCAACCTACAAGCAAGGGCTTTGTGCTGATTTCATTGAAACATTTGCTGTTATCTCCTGCATTTGCTGCAGGTAAACTATATTGACAGTTTATTCAGATAAGCACAGGCACAGGAGAAGTGTTGTGTTCATCTTGGTGCTCAGCTAATGACATTTGCCTTTTGCTTATTTCTCTCTTTGATTCAGCTGTGGCAATACCGTAGGGTAGGGACAAAATGGAAGGCACCCTCTCCAATCTGCATCACTCAGTCCCACAATTGCCTTATTTTCCTTTCTATGCTGTGGGAATCAGTGGTTTCTTGAAAACCATATGGATCCTGTGGTTGGAGAGATGAATAGTTAGAGATGTGATGCTAAACTGGAGCAGGCAGCTACAGTTACCCCTAAGAACAGGGAATAGAGCTTTGTTTTGTTTTCCTGTGTCTTGTCAGTTGTAGTTTATCTTTTTCCCCCTAGCTACATGAGCTTTTTCACTATCTGCATTTTGGAGGCATGGGAGGTGAGAATGGCAACTGTGCAGCATCCTGGCCCCTGTAAAAGAAATTCACTTGGCTAATGCAAGGTTAGGTTTTGTCCTGTATACAAGATCTTCTCAAACAAACTAATCTTGTCCCAAGAAATCTGCTGTTGTGCAATGAGACCCATGGCTTTGCAGAACAGTCAGTTCTGGGAGTAGCAGGAACTCTGGCTGCCAGCTCACACCAGGGCTGTAACTGTGGTATCTGATTTACATGGAGTACCCAAGGCTCTGCAGACTTGTCAAGCTGCAGAACTGAGCCCAGCTGTCCTCGTGTTTGTTCTCTCCTTGGCTGTGTTTCTTATCGCTCCTTCCCTCCCCACCCTCACTCACAGGGAGCTGTAGCTCTGGGATTCCACATGGTCCTCAGGGAGCTTCACTGCAGCATCCTGGCTGGAGCTGCACGACTCCCTACAATGCACAAGCACTGAAAAGGCAATGTAATGCTAATTCCTTCTATGGTAAGAGCAAAACCAGCTCAGGCTGCTGCTGTCCTCTCCACTGGACTCCTGTAACCCTCTTCCAGCCCCTTAGTCCTGGAGGGATGTGGATGTGTATGGTCAGGTGAACTCAGCCTGTGACATACAAGTTAAGGAAGTTGGCAGCCTTTGTGTGGCCTGTGGCTATGCAGAGGCCAGAAATACTTATTCTGAGAGGTGTCAGGTGCTCCATTGCTCTGATACCAGTTGTCATTTAACAAAGACAATTGCTTTTCTATGTATTTCCTTTTTGATTGATTGGTTTTGGTGTCTGGGATGATGTGAGCTCTGACTGAAGACAAAGGACTTGCTCCTGTTTGAAATAGACAAACCTTGTCAAGACATAACAATAAACTGCAGATGCTGGTGTTTTGAAATAGATAAACCCTGTATACAGACTCAACACACCACCTATGCTAGCTGTTTTAATGCCAAAATGGATACTTTTAAGACTGGTGATCCATGCATGATCTTGTGAATTGTCTGCAAGTATTTTAGGAAACCCTACCAACCGTGCCCTGTGCTCTGGTCAAGCCCTGGTCTCGGTTGTTCAGGGGTTGTATCACCAGATGTTTCCACACAAAAGAATATGCAAGTCACTCTGACTTGCTGATTTGGGTCTTTAAAAAGCTGGACCCTCTTGCAGCAACTTTGGAGACCTCATCTACAAGCGGATGCACTGCGTAGAACTTCCCAATTGCTGGCACAGGTTCCCCAAAGCCTCACTGCAACAGGGGCTCCTCTGCAGCTGCGGATCTGGGAGGTGGTAACATATTTAGGCAATTGGTGATGTATCTGAATCACTGTTTTCTTTCTCATGTAGTAATGAGTAGGTGCATTACCTTGCTTATCTTGTTTGTCGCTTAAACCTGGAGCATAGTAAGCTGATTATTTTACTAAATGTGTATCATTTTATTTCTACATTACTTTAATATGAATAGTAAAATAAGACCATTCTTTCCCTTGGTGACTGTGTCCTTTCTGGTGCCCCCATCAATTAGTAAAACAGAAAGAAGCAGGAAAACTAAGTGTGCAACTGTTCCATGACCTTAACATTTGGCCGTGCTGTGACGCCTGGCCAACGCTCTCGGTACAGACAACAGTGAGATCATGAGAACCTGCACGACCCCACGAGTGAACAATTGGAGATCTGGCATAAAGGCGGCTGTGTTTCTAAGAATATAAAAGCAGGCCTCTTGTAGCCGAATCTGAAGCCTCACCTGAGGGTAGACGCGCCGTGTAGGAATTTTCACACTCACCTGAGATTCCAGCATTGGCTGCAGCAGGGCTTCCCAGCTTGAAGTGTGGGCCTGGATGATGCAGATTGGGTGGTATTTGGTGATGTATTTCTTCTTAATCATTGTTCTCTCTGTGCATTAATGATTTGATGCATTGCTGATTTTCCTCTGTGCTATACATATATATATGATTCTCTTTATTGTGATTTTTTAGCATATATATATAGACCTAGACCTGATTCATGTTAGTGTGCTGGTTTAATAAACTGTGATGCACCAGCTACCAAGAAGGAGAAAAATGACTGCTACTGCTGAACCCATGACAATGTTATAAGACTAGTGTGTGATCATTTTGTTGAGTACCCTGCCTATTTGCTGAACAAGTTTGGAGTAGTCAGAAGGATATGAAACAAAATGGCATTTTTTAAGATAAAGATAAATGTTGCTGAGACAGGTGCAGAACTGGCTATTCCCAGCCGGGAACCTTATATATTCCCATCCGGAATTACCTTATAGCATTTTGGCTGCTGAGTGGTCATGTCATGACTTATGTGAGAACTGGGACTCCTGTTTGAAAGAGGCAGAGACCGCTGATGTAGTGAAATATTTACAAAAGGTTTCAGTAGAGAAAGGAAAGGAAGTGAATGCTCTAGGGATACGAGTGGATTCTGTTGGCTGCATATTGAAAGCAGCATCAGCAGAGGGAGCAAGTGTGTAAGGAAAAGTGATTTGGAGAAGTAAGTATGCGAATTGCAGGGAGAAATAGTTATGTTGCAGTGCCAGAATCGACTATTAATGGATAAATTGGACACTTATCAAACAGTAGCAGAAAAAGCCGTTGTTTCGGTAGCCCAAAATAAAGATCAAAAGCAAAGGGGCCGAGTAAACAAGAAAAAAGTGTATGCCGTGATCACGGAGGCAAGAATAAATTGGGACCCTGAGAAATGGGATGGGGATGTGTAGGATCCAACCGATTTGGGTAGTAGTTCGGAGGGTGCAGTGGTTGCTGAAGGAAAGCCGATAATACGAAGGAAACTCGGATGTAACCCTAATGGTCATCCAGGTAGGCAGGACATGATAAATTTCACTCAGCATGAAATTAATGACATTATGGATACATTCAGACAAAAGCCTGGAGAACCTCTGCTCTCTTGGGCTGTTACACTGCACAATTAGGGGCTTCGGGAATTAGATTGGATTCAGCAGATGGTAAAAAATCTGCAGTGTTAAGCTCTGACTCATTTGTTCAGGATGCCTTCCAAGGCACCAATGGGGAAATTAATTTATTAGCAGTAGTAGTGGAAGGCTGTAACAAAAAATGCCCCATGGAAGGGAAATGGCCCAGTGCAGATAAACCCTGGTATACTTTACAGGATTGTAATCAGCGTATTAAGGAGGAAGGAATGAAGACTGCTGGTTTTATTGGAGATACAAACACCATGCTGCAAAGTGCATTATCAGCTCCAATTCGGAATAGGATCACTATGACTTCACCACATGCGTATAAAAGTATCATTATGATTTTATTGATAAGTGAAACAGGAAACCCCATAGGAGAAGTCATAAAAAAGATCCAGCTGTTAGAAGATTTGGGGGAATGGGGACCCAAACAAAACGCGAGAGGCAAGAACAGGAGTGGCAAAGTGAAGGAGAATCAAATCTCTCGAAAACAACTGATTGTTGTCCTGTTGAAAGATGGGATGGACCAAGATAAACTTGACAGGATCCCTACTAATGAACTGCAGAGTTTATACAAGCAACGTGGGTTAAATAGACGTGTAAAAACTGTGAAAAAAAGCTCAAACAAAACTGATGACATGATAGATGAGGCATTCGACCTTCTGCTCCTGCCTTTGAACCTCAGTGGGACAGTACACTTACCAATGGAGGGCACCCCATTGGCGAGTTGACAGTTCCAGGGGACAAAAAGGGACAGGATCAGCACAACGATCTCTACCTGTGGCCAGATGTTAAAACACTGAAACTATTGAAAGAATTAAAACCAGAATGAAATGAAGGCCAAGCTTCAGCACAAGGATGGGTGAGGACAGACTATCATCCTCACATGGCACTCCAAATTCACTCGGAAAATAGGTCTTGCCAAATGGTTAAGGCCCTTGTTGATACTGGAGCAGAGGCCTCTTTAATTTATGGTAACAGTAAAAAAATTAAAGGGCAAAAGGTTTTGATTATAGGATGAGGTGGCAAATGAATTGAAGCAGTACAGAAAAAATTGGGATGAAACTGCAATCTGCCAAAACGAACTTACTCAGTGATGATTGTCCCTATCCCTGAATATATAATTGGAATTGACATTTTAAAAGGGTTGACATTATACTTACCTGATGGTAAGTATCAGTTTGGAATCAGTACACATATATTGGCTTGGCCATGTTTAGTTGGGAAAGTTATGTTGTCTGGATTAATTGAATGGATGGACGGCTTGCTTAAGGAACAGTTAAAGAAACTGAGGGAGGCAAATTGAACATGTGGAGAGTCCATTTATCCGAAGTGTTACAGATACTGAACAATAGACTCATTGGAGAAATGGAAACCCTTTCAATGAGGATGACTACTCCTAATTTGTAAATAAAAGCATTAACAGCAGCAGAGACCCTCACCTGGGAAATAAAGGAGGGAGCTTTAGCACCTTATCAAGCAACTCCAGATGCTGGAGGATTAGATTTGTATGCCTTACAAATACATAGACTGAATACCAGAGGCATTTGTGTCATTGATACTGGTATTGGAATATATATTCTGTCAGGTTACTTTGATTTAATATCCCGGAGGGCCAGTTTGGCAATCAAAGGTATTTAAATACTTGGGGGCATCACTGATTCAGGTTATCAAAGGGAGATTAAGGTGATTTTGTTGAATAGTGGAGGTCAAGATACGTTAATTCAGCCATGAGACTGTGTCGCCCAAATGTTGATTTTGCCTGTGTTGAAAAAGCAAGTAAATAAGGAGGAAGCCCACAAATAACCACAGCTCAAGAGAACCATGGATTGGAATCCACAAACCAACAGAAGAGTGGAACTAAAGTTTGGGTTCAAACACCCAGTGGCCCAACTGAGCCAGCTGAAATTTTTGCCACTGGAAAAAGACCACACCACACAGTATTAGTGATTAAATCCAAATGAGAAAAATGGGAATATGTCCCTGCAAATAAATGCTATTTGAGAGAATTATTATGTTTTAGTTTTGTATTTTACAGAAACTACAGATTGTAGCCATCCTTGTATGACTTTTGATCCCCAGGAAGCTATTTGAATGGGACTGACAACTTGCTTGTGTGCTGCAAATGGAAAAGCAGCACCAGACCTTGCAGACAAGATAATTATGCCGGTATGTGAATATACCTTGCATTGTAGCTAATTAACATTTTTCCCAGGAGTAAACCTACGGACAAGCAGTTTGTCCGGACAATGCTACAGACAATTGTTTGTATAACATCAAACAGATCTAGATGTAGTAATATATCTAATGCTATCACTGTCGCTACCAAATGTTGTAACCTTTATAATGCTTATATGCTGACACTAAAAGACATTTATAATTATTGTGCTGATAGTATTGGAAACATATACAACTTCAGTAGTAGTGGAAATATAACTCTGGCAACCCTCAGTGTGCTGTGTTGTATAAATGCTACTGAAATAACAAATGGATCAGTTTGGGCAGATTATATTTCAGTTTTGCATAATCATTCTGTTGTAAACACTGATCAAATTGTCAGCGTCCCTGCTACCTGCACCCCTGTGGCCCAACAATACCAGAAGAACAGAATTCATTTTAACATTAGTATTCCAGCCCAACCATCTTGGCAAAGGGGGCGAGCCTGAGAGGACATGGTACTGGGGGGAGTGGGAGATGGTACTTAATTTCTAAACAGTGTACACATAGAATTGGTTAGTGACAAATCAAAAATAACTGGGCAAGATGTATCACAGATGCTCAGTTTACATGCACCGTGGATGCCCACTGTATTCACCTCACAGCACCTGACTTTACAGTATGATAGTGAGTTCCTGCAACTTTGTAATAGTTCACAAAATCATAATCACCATGCCCAGAAAAAAACATTACTTCATTTATGAATTGGACCAAGTGCACATTACACAATCTGTATAATGCAAAGGAATAAGGCACAGGATGACTTAATGAGTAATAATGAATTAACATGAAGACCATATTCACATCCTGGATTCCAGAAACTAATTAGATCTTATTGGAATCAATTGGTGAACTTGGGGCATCAGACTGAACAACTCACCACTGGTGGGACAGACTTACGGGATTCTCACCATCTACTGTGAAAATTCTGGGTACTTTAATTCACCCACTAATCATAGTAACTGTTATTTTACTAACATGATGGAATTGTTGTCTATGGTACAAATTAATTTGTACCATAACTAATTGTGTCTCATGTGTCTCTGTCACGATCAGGGACCAAAGGACCAAATGTAACGGATGGGAACCTGAGAGTTGATCCCTGCTCATGACTGAGAGACATAACAAAGTATGTTTTTGACAGAGTGTATTTGATAAAGTACATATGTTTATGTTCATTGCTACTACTTGTTGTTGGAAAGAGGCAGGAAAATGCAAGCATGCAGCTGTTCCATGACCTTAACATTTGGCTGCACACTCTCTGTGCAGACAACAGTGAGATCATGGGAACCTGCATGACCCCACAAGTGAACAATTGGAGATCTGGCATAAAGCCGGCTGTGTTTCTAAGAATATAAAAGCAGGCCTCTTGTAGCCGAATCTGAAGCCTCACCTGCGGGTGGACACACCGTGTAGGAATTTTCACACTTACCTAAGACTCTGGCATCAGCTGCAACAGGGCTTCCCAGCTTGAAGTATGGGCTTGGATGATGCAGATTGGGTGGTATTTGGTGGTGTCTCTCTTCTTAATCACTGTTCTCTCTATGCTTTAATGATTTGATGCATTGCTAATTTTCCTCTGTGCTATACATATATAGATGTGATTCTCTTTATTGTGCTTGTTTACTATAGACATATAAACATAGACCTGATTCGTGTTAAGTGTGCTTATTTGCTTCAGTGTGCTTGCTTAATAAACTGCGCGTGCTATACAGCTACTGTGTGACGGTTGAATACCCTTCCTGTTTGCAAAACAGCATCCTGAAATCTGCACTGGTGGAGCAGTGTGTAGCACACTCCAGTGTTACAAGGTGCAGAGCAAAGTTAAAGTGCTGCTCATCACTTTTTTATCAAACTAGGTTTTTTTACCAATTTCTCCAACGATGCTGCAGCTCTTTCCAGAGTGCATGGAGGCAGCAGAATCCTACCAGTGTGTTGCAGATAAAAGCCCACTGGCTGTGACATACAGCTGTATTTACCAAGTATCTAGGAATGTCAGTTCTGGCTAAGATCACACTCTGGTTAGAGGAACAGCCTACTAGTGGTATTAACTAAAGCCAGATCCCAGGGGAAGATCAAGAGCAGGACATGCACATATGATGCTTCCCCTAATACTCTTCCACTCTCCAACTACTTTCAGCTTTCCTGACTTCCTTCAGTTCTTAGTGCTGTTCTGCCTGAGAGGACACCAGGGCCAGCTTCAGGTTGACTACCTAGGGACAGTTATTGAAGGAATCCATTTGCTGTATGCACTTACGTTCATGAGTGCAAGGGGGTCTGAGTGTCAGCAAACTGAGTGAGGCAGCAGGCCCTAGAGGCTTGGATCACCAGGTGTCTGCAGCTGGAGAGTATGTCATCTGGTTCCAGAACTGAACAAGAGTATCTAAGGCTTATTACTGAAGGGACCCATGTTGTATGTACCTCTGTATGTTCCACTAAGGACCTTTATTCCCGAGAGGGGAACGGGGTAATGCTGTTGGTCTTGTTCCACTTTGCAGAAGTGGTATTTTCTGGTTTTGTATGAGTTTATCTTTGTGGCTGGCTATCTGTATACACATACACAGGTTTGTGTGTGTGCATGCCTATTCGGAGTACACAATCTGCCTTGCTGCTGCTGGACCTGGGGAGACAGAGCTGCCGGCAGCTTCACCGCTGTCAGTCTGCAAAGTTTAGCAACTCCAACCAACAATTCTACTGCAGTGAAGAGGTAATTTTTGCTAAAGAACAAAGTTAAAAAGCAGCCTTTGTGCAGCAGTTAATTTTTCAATAGCTACACTTTACCATATTTAAGGCCAGGTTTGACAGAGCCTTGGGTGACGTGGTCTGTTGTGGTCCTAGGCATCCCTCCCAATGGCACAGGGGTAGAAACCAGATGATCTTAAGGTCCTTTCCAACCCTAACCAGTCAATGATTCTATGATATTCTTGAATACCTTCTCAACAAAAATATATGCTTATTTTATTTTCTAGAGTAGCTGAATCTTTGCTGCTCTGATGCTTTGGGATGAAAGTACAGGCAGTCTCCTCTAGACAGGGTGTTCAGATCCATCTCTGGATTACACCTCTACTAGCCAAAGGATGTCAGTGCTTTGGTAATTTAACAATCAGTCTCTGCAGTAGTAAATCAGGAAGGAGAAAGGGAAGTTGATTTATAACACACCAGCAAGCTGAGACCTGACAGTTCAGCACTTAAGATTATACATATCGGTAAGACTCTGTAGGTACTGCTGCTGGGAAATGCATTTGCATTGCATGGAACTTGTGTGTGGAAAACAAGTATTTCTAATGTGCTCTCCTGCCCTGAGCAGCAGCAACAAACTAGTTGCCTCACTTACAAAGCAGGATGACCCTATCTATATATTGTAAAGCATACTCTTACACATTATTTCCTAGAATATTCAACAGCTTTGATAAATATATGCAAAAAAGCAGCCTGTCTGTTATTTGCCTTTATTCTTTTACATGCTTGGTAGCTGATGTCAGGACATTTTTTATGCTGAAACCCAGAACCAGCTCCCTAAGGTGAAATAATTGCAAAGAGTTAACAAGGGACTTCTGTGAACATATGACAAGAAAGTTTCATTAATAATTTAACATGGTAGCTGAGTTTGAAATAGCTGGAAGATTCCAGAGTAAGTGTAGAGAGAAGAAGTTTAAAAACCATTTCTCCCTACTTTAAGCAGCTCTTCCAAGGGATACAGAAAATAAGTTACTATAGAACCATGAAGGTCCTATGAATCATGAAGCTTCAGAATCTAGCACTCTCTTGCCATTATTAACACCCTGAAGGAGCCTGCACTTTTTTAATCCTCTTTAGAGAATAATTTTTAAACAAACAGCACTCAGGATCCAGGATTATTTCATAAAAGTTTAATGTTTGTTTTCAAAAGTGTTTAATCAAGAGGAAGGAAGCATCCACACACACACAGTCCTCTTGGATGCTGGCAAAAGAACTTAAATTACAGGCATATCCATGAACAGGATGTTTAAGAACATAGAAAAGGCCTCGTTGATTAATCACATTAATAATAATGAAAAGAATGTTCCCTCATACCAAAGAGAAGAGAAAGAGGTACCAATCATGCAAATCTGTACCCACCTTCTCAGAACAGAATTCCAGGAGTCCAGCAGTTCCAGGTAACATTTTCTTAGCTCCTGTGGAAATTAACCAAAAGCCAGCAAAGAGAATGGGCTTGTTATGCAAACTTGATGCTCATCCTAAAATCCTGACTGCTAAGCATCTGGTGGATTCCACTGCTACATTCCCAAATCTGAGGCCCTTTTAACTGTTTTCCCCTCTGCATCAAAAGCTTTCAATACCAAAAGCTTTTAATGTACTCTGGAAGAAATATGGCAAGCCTAATATAGAATGAAAACAGCTGCAGTAGGATATGCTGGCAATGTAGGTAGTGCACTAGGAGAAAAAACCTGTAAGAAACAGGATAACTAAAAGCTGTGTATTTGATGCTTTGGTCTAGGATGCTGGGCTTATAAAGCAGAGAGTTTCATTTTACAAACCCAAAACAAATTTTCAACCCCTAAACCTTTCTTGTGTTCTGAAACACAAATTCAGCTCTTGGAGGAATACTTACAGGTCATTTAGTGTCTTGGATGATTTCTGCAGACATTGCAGCCTGCTTGAAGTAGGCTGCGCATACCTGTATCTTATTTCAAATGCTAGGTAGAATGTGAATCACAAAGTACTGTAGCAAAGGCAGATGTGGGAGATGTGGGTTTTTTTTTTTCCTACCCTGGCAAAATTGAATACATTGCATGAATTCATTGCACTGAATACATGAAATACAAGTGTAAATTATTTCTGTAATCCTATCTTGGAAGGTACAACTAAAGACACAAGCAGGATACACTAGTTCTAAATCTCCCTCATATGCTTGGTAAAGCAATAATCTGTGAAACTAGGTGTCAGGGGACGTGAAGTTTAAACAATACTTGGAAAGCACCATACTAAATTTTAATTGCAGTTTTCAGTACTTAAGAGAAAAAGCAGTGTCTGATACTCCTTTGCTAAAGGACTTTGTTATTTTTTCCCCCGCTAATCAATCATTTCTAAATACCCATCTTAGAGGTGCATAGTTACATGAGTCTTTCTCTCATCTAATTATTTGGGGTTTATCTTTATGGGTTTTTTCATAACTGACAAAGAGATGAACATAGCCTAATGTAAATACTGATGTGAGGATCATCGCTGCCAGTTCTTTACCAGGTAGCCCTTACAGCGCTTTTCATGTTTTTTGCAGCTAACACTGCAGTGTTATTTTGCTTCTGCATTCATCTCAAGTTTGTAAGAAAATTAAACAGGGTGGTATCCCAATTTTCTATCCACAAAAGCAGTTTCTTGAAGAAAGATTCTATTTTATTACAAATGGAAAACATTACCTTGTGTGAATGCACTCTCCTGTCTGTAAACTGCAGACTCTTCAGCCAGCCTACTGGAAAAGGGAACAGTGTTTCCCTTGAAGGAGCTCTGATACAGGTTATATTTCCTGCAGGCATTCAACTGCTCTCCACCACCCACCTGAGCAATTCTAACGGTTCTGCTCTCTGCACCTCCAGCTAGTGTACAGCTTCATGAGAATCATTACAGCAGCTTGCCTCCTTTACCAGAGACTAGAACTGCTAATGTGGTAATTAGCCTTCTCATTGCAATCAATACAGCCCAAAAGAGGTGGAGGTGGGATCACAAAACCAACCTCAGAAACTAATACTAAATATGGTGCATCAGGTTTCTGCTCAAAGGCAGTATACAGCAATCTGCAGCTGCATTATTTTGCTCAAGTTGGTTACAACCAACAACAACATCCATATTGGCTGAAAATGGCTCACAGAAAGTTTATTGGTCTAGCAGCCACAACCTGCATCTCTAGCTCCTTCTTCATGCTAGAGAGAGGCAGAGGAGTCAAGAAAAATCTATTTCATATCTGCTTCATACTCCCACATTGGTGGCATGTAGGCCACTTGCACTTAATTCTACAGCAGGCAAAACAGGACTGAATGACTTTGCTCCCTTTATCTTTCCATAATATGCTAAAAGAGTACTCAACCAACACAGCATTACATTAAGTGCCACATAAAAACCTTTCTCATGATTCCTCTTGCCCTTTGCACTAAAATACAGTTTTATCATGCTTTGGGATGCACTAGTTTGGTGGATGGCTGTGGGTTTGCTTTTTTAGAGTATTCTATCATCGCTTACTTTCATTTGCTATTTCTGAAAGCTGTTTGAGACTCACCAGGCTAAAAAAATAATCTCTCTTTGCCCACTTTTCCTATTATCTGCTTCCACAGGCAAAATTTAAGATAGTGTGGCTTCCTTAGCTAAGAATTAGGCATTTATTTGCACCATTGGCAAGAATTGAGCAGAGTCCTTTTATCTCAATCTGCTCTTTGTACTTTTTACCACTAAGACACAAATGCATTTGGTAAAAAAATTAGTAACAGAATGCTGGTTGATAATTCCTTCCCTGCTCTCATGCCATTTAAAAGTCTAAACCAAGCAAGCAAACAACCCCCCAAAAGCCTATCTGGTGCTTAGCTAAAACACAGTCAAAACAAGATTCCAGCAAGCCAGAAGCAAGATTTATCTGCCCAAGAGACTACCCCAGGAAAAAAATGTACTTTTGTAAAAAAAATGTGTTTTGTCTAAAACATTACTTTTGCTTTTAAAGTTTTCTGCAAATTGTAAACATTTGAAAGCTGCTTCTCCTTTCCAGATGCAGCCACAGATGTTAAAAGAAACTGGAAGTATTAAAAAACCCACCTGTACATACAACAGACTGACAGAATGCCAGCAACTTATTCATGCCTCTTCTTCCACTGCCTCTTAATAGATTGATTTTGCAACAAACTTCATCCAAGAGAAAGGCCTTTCTGCCAGCCTCCATCACAGCAAACTAAATGTTGTAGCATCAAATGAAGGCTTAGAGTTAATGCACTGTCTTATGAATGAATACAGGTATTTATGCTTGACTTGAGGTAGCATCAAGAAAGAGTCAAACTGGGCTTATTTCCTCCCTATCAGCAGCTTTCTAAAAACCAGAAGAAAGAAAACTTCTTAGGACTTATGCAGCTTTTAGAGAACTAGGTTGGGAAGGAGACGTTATGCTGTATTGCACCATTCAAACACACAAGTAAATCCCCTCCATTAACTCACCCCTCCTCCTGAGGATCTGGAGTCAAGAGTCCAAGGCCAGCCTAGAACTTAAGGCTTCCCAGTCAGTGCACTGTGCTACAGCTCTGCCAGCACAGGGGACCAGTACAGTGGATAAATCATTTACTGCATGCCCCTGGAAACCACAGTGAAAAACAAAAGAAAAACAAAATACATAAATAAAAATATGTATGTCATTTCATGAAACCGCAAGACAGTGTTAAAGCCTGCCTCTGCCGTCTACACCACCTGCTTTGTTCTCATCCGTTCTAGCAGTTCAAGGAGCACCTTTCATTCCTCTCTCATAAGAAGGCCAAATTCATCTTTCTTCCAGTGTGGAATAGAGCACCCTGCTCCGCTCGGGGATAGAAGAACAATTATTGGAATAAAGGGTACAAAGAGAGGTACTATTTAATCTGTACCATAGGAAGGTTCAGCTTCTGGAAAGCTCAAGACAAGAATCAGGTCACAATTCTCAGTTTCTCATTTGCAAAGCTCTTGCTTTCTCTTGATGCTAGCGGCTCTGTATTTATGGCCAGCGAGGTTCAGCACCGACCATCACTTCTACCACTTGCAGAAGTAACAGTAGCAGAGCAGATAACAAGGATATTCGATTTCTACTGATGTCCTTTCTGCCAAAATAAAGTTAATCAAGAGTATGTCTCACACAGGTAGCACAGCATTGAGTAAGGTTGACTGAAGAAGACGATTGTCCAAATTATTCCATTTGCCATTGCATGCACCTTCATGAAAACCAATCTGCAAAAGGAAACTAACCAGAAAGCATGTCTGTATTCCATAAAAGTACCATCTAAAACGCAGAACTGTAACAAAATTCAGTGTTCCCTTTAATAACTCAACTCCCTTCCCTGCACTGATACCCCTCTATACTAGGCAGGCAAGAAAATTAGTTCCCCTTTTCCTCTGTGGATTTAAAAGGGACCAGGCACTTATCTAAAGAAATCAGAGAGAAAATGGGGGAAGGAAATTTGGCTGCCAAGTGTAAACAAATAAACTCAGATATCTAATTAAAAAAAAAAAACAAACCACAAAATCCAAAAAAACAAACCCAAACAGAAAACTGAGATCCATTACAAAGGACTTTTTTATAAACCAGAATTTAAGCAATCTCTGCTTCACTACCCAACTCCATTTTGAAAGTATCAAAGCATGTCAAACCATGCTTTTAGTTTTGAAAAGCAAATGGCTTTCTGAAGAAAGTAGGGCAATGATACCACCAAAGACATCTTATTTTCAATGCAGTAACTGCTTAACATCACAAAAACAGCTCAAAAGAGCCTTTCTCAAAACCTTCTTCCCTTCTTAATTACCTTTTTTTGGTGACTTGACCATTTATACTAGACTTCCAAATTCAGCTTAAACAGTTTTTACATTTCCAATATGAAAACCACCATGACGACTCTGAAAAGATGTTTCATGTGAACCTTCTTCACACAGACACAGAATGGGAAGAAAAACTGGTGATTTTTGCCCCTCTGGAGATCCACATGCTGTATTATTATGGAAGTATGAACTCTTTTTGGGTTCCCCCCCAGTGCCCTGGCTCAAGCTTTACATAGGGCTCAGGACTTCAAACAGATTTCCACTGATGATGTTGACAGTAGTTCTTCCATTGACTTCAGCTGGGAATAGATCAGGTTTTTACCGAGCAGGCTAACTGTTGAATATCTTCATCATCTACCGTTTCTCAATTTTACCAGCTACTACAGGAGTTAGAAATTAATTGAAATAAAACACTTTCCTTAAGAAAAGAAGAAAATCAGGAAGAAAGTCTTGTTGACCACCATATGTTTATTTTTTAAACAATTTACAAATGTCATATTTATCCAAGCAAACACATTTAATACTTTAGTTTTTAACAAGCTATACAAATGAGAACCATCACACTAGAGCTTTTGACAGCTCAATGACCATTCAGGGTAGGCATGCATGTGTCTCTATCACATGAAGCGAGTCCAATTCCTGACACCAGGGTTCTGGTCTTCTGCTTCTTCAGAGCTGGTCAGCTGCTAAATGATTTAACACAAATAGTTACTGGATCACAATACAATGAAAGAAAGCCCATTTCAAATCATGTAAGTGACCTCAATATGTCTGGTGCAGGTGTCAGGCCACAGAGCCTTACCGATTAGTCTTCTTCTCCAAAAGCCAGTCGGACAGATTTTCTCCCCTTGCTTTAGTGCTGTGGCATCCATACATGTGCTTATACAATACAATGAAGCAGCTTAAGTACAGATGTAATACAACAGTAATTACAAATCACAGAGACAGATAAACAAACAAACAAACCCAACTCTAATCACATTCTTGCATTTCAAACAATGAAAGTAAACAAAATCATGCATTACAGCTTAGAGAAATTTTCAGTTTTAGCTCTTCTGTAAGTCTCCATTTCCTCAAGTTCTAAATTGCTGTTCTTGAGCTTGTCCCAGTAGCTGGGCTACTCAGTGCTACTGACACAAACAGGATGAGCTGGAAATCATCCAAAAACGGTCAAAGAATAAAAGCCCCCAAAATAAACAACAAACACGCACGCATTATAAACGACAGATTCCATTTTAATAGCAGAGTGTAGAAAAGAAATTGGCAAAAAATTCACATGAAAAAACATTTTACACAATTAATTATGTACAGAATAAAGTATGTGTCTGGTTTCTAATGATGTAAGCTTCGCTTTAGTCAAGTCCTACCACAGGATGCAAAATACACCCAAACCCCTCAACTGGAACAAAAAAAAACCAAACAAAAAACATATACATAATCCCAGCTCTGGCTCCTCAAATATTGGGACTGGCTGGGTTCACTTCAACCCACTGGGCTTTCTGCTAAGCTTTCAGCTAAGCTTTCAGAGACTCCTGACTTTGTTGTAGCTTCCAAACTACTGTCAGCAGGTTCTGGTTGACCAGTCTTCTTGCTCAGGATGGTGCACGCTCCCTTGCCTCCTGAGCCACCCTCCTTCCCATGTGTTTCTTTGAGCCCAGGAAGGAAAGTTTCCGTGCAGCCAGAAGCCTGACTTTCTGTGCTGCCCCCATCACAACTCAGTGACGGCATTTCAACCGCACCACCTCTGCTCTTCTCCACATGCACGATCTCAGGTGTGGGAGAAATGCCCTGCATTTCTAGAACCGGCATGACCACTTCTGTAGTGTCACTATTTGAGGACTGCAGTCCAAGCTGCGGCATAACTGTTTGAGTAATCCGTGTGCAAAATTTATCTTCCTGACAAGCAGAACTCAGTGTAGCAAAATCAGTAATCTCTGTTTCACCCACTGCTTTTTCATTGCCTAGCTTCTTAAGTTCACTGTACTCCAGCCTCATGGATGCAATAGTTTCTAGTTTTGAGCCTTCTTCATTATTCTCATTTAAAAGTCCTGTTGTAAGGATGCTGAAGCATTCGTGGTTTACCTCAGTATCTCCCAAACTGTTATCAGCACTTTTGAGCTTGAGCTCTGCCTTCTGGGAGGGAGACTCATCGTTTTTTGCACCTTCCGATGTCAAAGAAACTTGCTTGCTATCCATATTAACATTTGCAGAGAGACTTCCAGATTGCTCAGTGTTCAGTCCTGAGTAAGTGGAATTTGGATGAAAGTCATTGGCTGCTGAGGTTCTTAAAACCTCATGCTTTGTTTCTGGGGCACAGACAGCTTCTCCTGAAAGACGCTCTCGATGGAAATCTGCTGATAAAGCAACTACTGACTCTTGGACAAGCTCAGAGTGAACCCTAGAAAAGCCTCCAGTCCCTATATCTTTTGCACCTCTTTTGATAAAAACACTATCTAATGTTGCATCAGATGCAGTGTGTCCTAGCGATTTTTTTTCAACTACTATATCTACACCGGATCTGAGTTCAACAATATTTGCAGAGCTGGTGTTCACTAACCATGTCACTTCCTGTCTTTGGGTTTTGTTATCTAGCACTGCATGGCCTGAAGGTTCAGGCTGAACTTTTTCTTGAGCTTCTGATATGCTACTTCTAGTTTCTGTGCCAGCAAGACATGTGTCTGGCTGTGCCTCTGTCAATTCTGAAGCACTAATTTCATTAGAATTCATTTTTACTTCCACATTTGGAGTATCTGATAGATCCCAATTACTTTCAGAACAGGAGCAGGTTGTGATGACCGGTTCTTCTCCATTACTAGTTCTGGAAGTGTCCCATTCACCAGGACTTCTTGTCAATTCTGAAACTTTACTTTGGGTTTCTGAAAACTGGGGAGTTTTGCCAAGGGCTCCTGGATGAGACACTTCCAAAGCCGTACTCTTCAGTTTTACATCTTTTAAGAAGGCCTCAACAGAATTCTGCCCTATTGTTACTGCTACTAAAGCTTTTTCTTTTGAAGTGTTGTGAGAATTACAGAGCAAGTCTGGACTATCAGTTTCTGAGTGAGTTCTATAGCTATCACTTAATTTTTCCTCTACTAAGTGGGAGTTTCCCAAATTTTGAATTTTATTCTGTGCTTCAGATAACAAAGTCTTTGAGTGCACGCTAAGCTCAGGCTTTGCCTCTTTTATTTCCCAGTCTTTCATCTCTGTATCCTTCTCCAAGGTACCAGGAAAATTTGTGTTAGTAACTGCAGTTTTAACTGCAGTTTTATTTGCATCTTCCTGTTCAACTTTTTTTTGAATCTCTGTTTTCTGCAGATCACAGAATTCCTGACTACCTACCTGCTCTCTGCCTCTAATATCCACAAGCCCAATTTCTGCAGGTATCTGGAAACCAGAAGCAGTTTCTGTTTCTGGCCATTTGGTGACTGTCATTTCTGATAGCTGAGGCTGAAGTGTTTTCTTGTTAATTTCAGCCTGATTCTCACTGAGAACCCAGTGCTCTGTCACTTGATTATTACAATGTGAGGAATCTTCTTTCAATTTGTTCTGAACATCTGTTGAAAGAGGACTCTGAGATTTTTGGCCTATATCTTTCGGAATACCATTTTCAATGTCAGGGCTCATCTCATTGTGAAGTATTAAGGTCTCCTGAATATCAGTTTTCCCAAGTTCTGAGCTTGTCTCAGCTGAGTGGACTTGGCTAACTTCAGTAGCCACATTCTGAGAATCCTCTTTCAAAGAGGATGAGCTATTATTTGTTTTAGGGTTTGCAGATAAATCTGCAGGTTTTGTTAAGTTACAGTTTTCTCCATTTGGAAGTGCAGAACTGGCAAGCTTGCTATCAGCTGAACCCTTTCCACCACTACTGTAAAAAATATCATAGAGATCTTTAGCATTGGCTGTGGCCAAGCAAGAGTTCCGTTTCTCTACCTTTTTTGCTTGCTCACTGAAAGCAGTTGAAGGTGGTGGTGGTGGAGGGGGTCTCACAGGCATTGCCAGCATTGTCTGTTCACTTTCAGACACACCTGGAGCTACTTCATCTGCAGGGATGACAGCTGTCTGCTGGACTGCTATTGGAGGAGGGGGTGGAGGTGGTATATCAGAAGTCTGAGAAGATTCAGTTTTCTCTGCTGCTTTCAAATCCTCCTCTGCCCCTTTTAAAATTACTTCTTCTCCTCCAAAAGCTTTTGAGATGATATCTGGGGGAAGCAGAAGGTCTGCATTAGTTTCTTTTACCACAGGCAATGGTTTGGTGGTAGCTCCAGAGGATTTTATGGATAAAAAGGTGTTCAAAGGTGCTGGTTTGCTAACTGTTGCAGTAGTACACTTCCTGAAAATCATGGTGGGGACTGGTAGATTGGGTAGAATTTTTGCTGGTGTTGATGTGACAACGACTGGTGTCCATGGGCTAGTGTGTGGAATAACAGTTTTACCAGACAGCTTGATTTCAATGGGCTTGACGTGAGGTTTCCCAGACTGGCACTTGCTCTCCTCTTTGTTTCCTTCTGTACTCTCCTCCTTTGGAACAGTGCCTGCTGGGGTTTTATCGTCTCTCTCAGTCTTTTTCCAGCTGAATTTCCCAAAGGAAGTCTGGCTTGGTGATTCCTTTTTAGACTCCTCTTTCTTTTCTTCTTTTTTCTCCTCCTTCTTCTCTTCCTTCTTCAGCTTAAGCTTGATACCCATTTTTCGCCCAGAAGAATCTATTTTGCCTGGAGTCTCAGTAGTCCCTTCTCCAAGCTCCGGAATACTCTTTGTTTCCTCTTTCTTTATTATTTTTGGTTTCTTCTCATCCTTCTCTTCTTTCTGTTTCTCGACTAGTTTCCGTTTCAGCTCATTCTGCCGCCTGCGTTCTGCTTCCAGAACTACAGCCAATCCAGCCTGACGGTCTAGATTTCTCCTCTCTTCATAGAGTGGGTTTTCATCTATGTATTTCTGCGGAAACAAAAGGCACATTTTTAGTCACTGTTTCGATGAAAAACAAATAAATTCAGCTCTGTAACAGTTTTGACTCAATCATTAAGTGCTACTAAGACAGTAGAGAACTTCTTCCTACCTGAGGAAACTCAGATGCTACAAACTCCACATTCTGTAATTTACTGTCAATTGAGTGGAAGCAGTGCTGTCACTTTACAGACGAATTACAAAATCAACCCTGGGACTTAAACACCATTTCAACCTCATGCAGGTGAAAGATTATCCTCTATGTAGTGGGAAGTTCTGCTTATTTAGTTCAGTGGAATGTAGTGAAGATAACCAAATACATATACTCCAAGGAATCAAGTGTCATTCTTCAGTAAAGGAAGACAGAACAAGTAGAAGCTAACATGATAAGCTACACTCCTGGTACACCAGCTACCAACCTTGTATTTCTCATTGTGGGGATGACTTTTCACATGCTGCTCTGCTGAGATCTGATCTCCAAAAAATTCATGACAGAGCTGGCAATAATATCCCGTGATAGGAATCAGAAACTCAGAGCCTGAAAGGCCAAAGAAAATGATCAGAGAAACAAAACTTAACAAATGCCAAGCTCCTTACAAAGCCAGATAAACGTATCAAAGAACAAGATCAAAACCTCCAGGAATGTTCCTTTTCAAAAAATTGATGCTGCTCTTCTTATGCTTACAGTATGGGAAACACCACTGCCGGAAGCAAATCCATAACGTGAAGAATTACTATTGTTTATGATTCAAAAAATTATTTCAGAGCTATCCAACCTATTAAGGCTATCCCCAGTTCAAGCTGTTTAACATTTCCTACAGTCTTCATCTATTTTCCACCTTTGTGGTATAGTCTGCTCAAATACTAAACACCTGTTTAAATCTAGCTCATAGAATCACAGAATCATAGAATAGTTAGGATTGGAAAGGACCTTAAGATCAAAAAGGACACAAGTGTTTTCACTGAAGTTCAGCAAGGCTACATCTCTACACCTACACAAGCAGCTGCGGTCATCTAACACACTGCAGATTCTTCTTCACCAGGCACTACCAGAAGTATGTAAGAGATTAATAAACTGTGATTGATCACTGGCAGGCCTATCTAATCATTCAGATATTATAAAAGTTTTCCAATTACTTAACAGCCCCTTCCATATGGCTTTCTCTGATTCTCTGTATCCACATTCTACCAAGTACTCATCAATGATTTTTCAGGGAGAACTGTACTAAAAATGTATTGAATGGAAGTCTGTTGCAAGACTGCGTGGACTAGTGCACAAGATGTGCCTAAATACAGCAAGCCCTTGTGTCGTGTTCTGAATTCTAGCATATTGGCAAAAATCACTTCAGAACTACACTGGAGAAAGAAAAAGTCACCCGGCATTCAAAATAAAAACCTAAACTTTAAAAAGAAGAGAAGGAAACATGCTATATTTTCCTACGCTTTTGCTTCATTGCACAAGAACAACCAGGGATTTAAATAATTTGCCTTTTACCTAATAATACAGTATTTATATGTGCTCTATAACAAGTAAAGTTTTGAAATTCCTTTCTCTGTCCAGCAGGTTTCAGTTGCTCAGAAAAGGGAGATGATGCCTAAGTTAAAAAAAATTAACATACCTTTGGCAGGAACAGTTATCTTATCGATGCGTTTTATGGAGTCTTGTTTGGTCTCACTCTGTGTCTTCGAAGCCCAAGGTCTGTTGTAAGGATCCAGGGTCTATTTGCACAGTGACAGAGGTATACAGGCTCATGTATTACACTAGTAAGGGAAGTACACTTGACTTTTTCCTTTTTAACATCCTTTCAGAACACTGAACATTAAAATCAACGTGCAAATATTTATAGGAACTATGTTTTCCTCTCTTTACCCTCCCATTTTTGCAATTTATAATGAGAAAATAACCTGTGCAAAACGTGAAGTGAAAATGATTGCAAAGAACAAGTAAACATGAGGAACACGAATATCAAACACTAGTTCCTGAGCAAACTGGACACAGGCCCCATTTACTAGTCGGAACACACCAGCAGTTGTACAAATTGCTAAATCTGGCATTAGGGAAAGAAGGATTTGACAAGCAAAATTTTGGGGTTCATTTATTACTTCAGATTCACTTGTAAAATGTAGTTCTGTGATGTATATTTTAGTGTTAATATTTATAGCAATATGAAATGCACTTAGTGAAGAAAGCCTGCAACATACCTGTCTGTGTTTCTTATTATGCATGTGTGTGAAAAAGTCAAACATGGTTCCGCAGATGGTATTGCAGTCTTTGCACCAGTGGTTCCCTGCATCATAATATTCATAAATATTGGCCAACTGGAAAGGATGTTTGGAGGACTGTGAAGAGGATTCTGCTGGCTTCGGGCTTCTGCCTCTGGATTTTTCATTAGTAGTTTTTGATTCCTAAATTGAACAAAAGGAAACACCTCTCTAAGACAAGGAAGGGCAGACATAATGCTCTAGAACTCAGAACCTGCCTCCAGCAGAAGACACACACACCAAAAAAAAAAAATATGTATCACCTGCTTTTCAGGGCCCAGGCTAATTCCACTGTTTCAGAGAGCTGGTACTGCCGACTAAGACGCTGCATGGCCGCAGTGAAGAGCTTCCAATAAGGCTCCGAGATGTAATGGCTTGATGGTTGTAGGTAATCAAGGAACCAAATGAACAATTCCCTATGGCATGCACCCTTCCCACTTCATGGGTTTCACATAAAGATCTGAATAATTCCAAGTTACAGTACTAGCCAAACAGTGCCCAAAAGACCTAAAATGGTTCCCCTAGAAACATTCAGAAGTTACTGTAAAAGCAGCTTGGATGAAAGCAAAATAAAAAAAAGAAGTAAGAATTGGTTGACTAAAAGTATTTTTACCAGATTATTGGAGAGCTCCTGAATTCTTCAGAAGACTTTTTTTCTTAGCAATAATAGAAAGATGGTTTTTTGTTAATTACCTAAGTATGCAAGGTGAAGCATCTTGCAATTTAAGCATGTGATATTTGGACTTACATTGACCTCTACAGAAAGACACCATACAGTGATACACAAATATTTCAGGACTCTACCCAAAATTAATATTAAACCAACACTGCAGAATAGCAAAACAAATAATCTCTGATACAGATCATGAGCGAGCCCTGATAATTCATATTACAATAGTACTACAGGTAGTTTGAGGTTTGAGTCACATTTTCAATGGCTGAAAGCCTATTATGTTATTTCTAATGTGCATGTTAACTTAGCAGACCTGAGTTGGCTGCATAATTTCCAAGTTATTCACTATCCATGGTGAACAAATCTACTTAAGCAGATTCGAAATTCTTAAATAACATCTGCCATACTTGAAATTCCTTTGGATAAACAGGAATATATTCTCTCCTATTAACACCACTCCACACAACATACAATGTAAATCAAACAATGAAGAGACACCCAGGCCACTATGTACCCCACAGACACCCATACCCCAATACAGTCTTGGTAGCAGAGTAGGAAGTGACCCAGTGATTATTTGCAGAAACTCTGTGTGCAAGAACATAGGAAAGCTGATATACTCCTAAAACAATGAGAGGACCAACCTATAATCTGCAGGAAGTGCATGGAAGGATGTTCATGATGTCTAAGAAGTGTCATTGTTTATGTTACTTACAGGCATATCCACTCAATATATCCTATAAAAATACTATCTCCATAAGAACTTTAAAAAGTCAATGTTTCTCATATAGATAGGTGACAGTCAACTCTTAAACCCAGTTTATGCTTAACCCCAGCTCAATGATGACTTTGTAATTTGCTGCTATTTAGAGCCCAAAGAGATGATTTGCCTGTTTAGCCCAAGGCGCACTTCTGCACTGACTATGTAAGTACAACACACAGACACAGGTTCGGCAGCAAGGGACCACAAGGCAGTTTGCAAGTAAGCAGGAAGGCATATGTTTTTGCCATGAGGTTGACAGAGGCAACTGATCTCAATGTCAAAAGGCCTGCACCGTATTTCTTTTCTTTAGAAAAACCTAACAATCAGAATTACAAGGTGAATCTTAGACACTAAAGGCAGTGTCCTATGTGTCTATAGATATCTGACAGTATTAAATGTTCCTAGCTGGAACTCGTTCTTTTCCATGTTAAAATAAGGAACTACGAAAAGGGAATCAAGTCATTATGGGTTTGGACAATACAAACAATGAAAGTTAAAATAATTAAAAATACATTCACACATGCCATATTTCAAGAAAAGAAAGCAATATAACTTAATGCAGTTTAGGATTTAAAAGACGTCGTCTTCTTTAGCTTTACAATGTGGTAACTGAAGCAAATGATTTGTAAAAGTAAGTGAACATTAAACTTCCGTGATGTTTCAAGAAACAATAAAAACAAAATACAAAAGCAAACCTTAAAATGAAAGACATCAGTAAGTTCTCTGAATCAGACCAGGATGAAGCATAAGAAAAAGTTTACAGGATACACAGATTTTCCTCTCTACAAAAAACATACAGTAAGGTCTAGACAAAAAGCATTTACCACCTCCCATCAGTTATTTCTGTTATATATTTGAATAAACATCTGAAAAGCATGATAATCAGTGTCCTGAATCATGCATAACCTTTCAGATGTTACTGTTGTACACTACTTCCAAAGTAAAAACTATCTTCTGTAATGCAATAAGCTTGCTTTGATATATTCAGCACCCATTAACATAGAGTATGTCAGAGAGACCATAATGATGCATAATGACATTTCTTAAAGAGAGAAATTATATAATAATCATGTTAAGCGGATTTGTTAATATCATCACCTAGTGAGAAGACCAACATGCTCCAAACTTGCAGACAGCTTTGCTGCTACAAATATTCATCCTTGACAGGCCATGTCAGCAATGTTGTAGAGAAAAAACACCTGTCCACCCAGTATAGCATTGAGACTGAACAGCTACAAACATGCATGACACTGTTCAACTAACACCTCAGCAAAACCAAGATCAGAACCAGTAAGTGGTACTGAACTGCACAAACCCTGAGGCAAATTATAAACACTGATACATCGACTCTCACCTACACGCACCATCAAAACCAGCGTATGACATTTGATAAACAAGTAACATCAAATGATGCCCTAGTAAACATTTGGGAGCAGCTGTCTCCCCAGTGCCCTCTTCTCCTAGTGGGAAAATCATCAGCACACAAGCTAGAAGATTTTACCTTGTTGGAGGAAGATGTTTTTTCCAGACCTTTTGTATTTTCTGACTTGCTGTTCTTCTCTGAGGAATCTTTGTTTTCCACAGATGGTTTCCGAGGTTTTTCAAATATGTTAATCCCCAGGATTTGTGCTACTTTGTCAAGCTCAGACTGCTTCTTGTCAGCTGCATCAGATTCTTTATGCAGCTCTGAAATCTCCTTCATAATATTCTCTTGTAGTCTGTTCACCTCAACCAACAAGGGGTCTTTGTGTCCATCCTTCTCACGACGTTTTTTCCTCAACATCTCTCCTGAGCCAATCAAGGAAGTAGAAGAGTTGGAAATGCAATAGGAAAAGATCTGTACAACCATTTCAATGAAAGTAAATGCTAATATAAAATATTACAGCTAAATCTTGACTAGGAAGTTCGAAAGACGGAACTGACTCTCAGGTACAGCATTAACATATCTGCCTCGTTATACAACTCTAACAGAGGCATCATAATCCTCAAGAAAGAGAATCAGTTTAATTGTCACAATTTCCCTGTGTGACCAAACAAGCTAAAGTTAATCCTACATTCTGACCTGAAAGTATCATTTTCCAAAAGTGATGGAAGTTAGTATTTGCTTGGATCAAACAAAAGTTTTCAAAATAAAAAGTCAGCTCTGTCTAGAGAGAACTTTCCTCCTCCAAGTAAGATTAACAAAAAATTGAAAGGCACAATGACATGTCATCAGTTACTATTTCCAATTTCTAGAGAAGCACTAAAATGCACAAATTGCAATTCATTTAACTTGTCAAGCTGCCAAAGAAGATACAAGAACAACTGTTTGCTTCAGTGTAACAGCCCAATTGTCACATAAATAATTTTAATATAGTAATTAGCTCACTGTTTTCTCAAGAGTTCTGCATTGCTCAGAGTATGAAAATATTAGTTCTAAACTATAGACTATTCTTGTTTTGGTCTTCACATCTCCTAGCAGCTACTAGGAATTGTGATACACCCCAGTAGGAAAAACAAAAGTGGGGAGAGGTGTGCGGTGTATGCACTGTACCTTGCTGTTTACGAAGCCTGTCCAATTCAGTTTTGAGATAGTAAAGCTTCTTCTGCCGTGCTTCTCGTTCGTTCTTGAGTTTTTCCCTCTCTTCTATCACCTAAACAGATTGGAAGCAGACTGGATTTTTTTCTCTTCCCAACACAAGTTAATCAGTCTTGAAAGAATGACAGCAGGACCTTGGTTTGCCAGTCACAGAACACTGCTCACTATTCTTGAAATGTTCTTGAGTATTCTAACACAACAAACGCACCTCTTCCTCTGCATCTTCGGGTACCTGTATCATGTGCTCACGCTTCAATCCTATATGAAGGTGATTTTTTGGGGCAGTATATTCCCTTAAACAGCTTTGTTGCACCATCTCCCAAGGCACTTACGCTCAGCTGACTATCTTCTACAGCGATAAGCAACATCATAATAAATGGCTCTCCAAACCTCATGCAGTATCTCTACAGCCAGCACGTTCCATCAGTGACAAAAGATTTCACAGCCCTTCACCTCATCTCCTACTTTGACTCTGCCCAATTTTAGCTATTATTTAGGCTTCTGTTTCAATCTGGCCATAACTGTATCACTGAATTTCACATTTTGCAGGCATAACTGTCTGAAATACCTGGATGATGTTTGCTTCTTGATCAGTAAGATAAACTCTTGCACGAGGAGCTCACAAATCTGCTTTTCACTGGTTTTCACTGATTCTCACAGAAGGAAACCTTATGCTAAAATGAAACCTGGAAAGTTCTAATTTTCTTCTTGGCTTCATTTTTCAAGAGACAAGTCCCATTTTTTTTTACCTTCATAATGCTCTTAAAGCTTACTACTGACTCCTTCCTTGAACAAACAACAACTGACCCAAGGCTTCGTCTTTCCTAGAGAATTAGTACCACCACAGCAATGCAGATGTGCGCAGGATCTGTAGATCCTGCCCAGAATAAGCCCCAGAAGGAGTTCTACCCACAGAGTTGTTGAGCAGTGAAAGCTCACTTATCTGCTGGCATAGCACTTTGTGTAAGCACCCCTCTTTAAGTCACTTCAAAAAAAAAAAAGAAGAGCGGTGATCTCAGACCAAAAATTTAAAGTGACTTCTTCTGAGCCTCTCTTGGATTCAGTTGTCCCTCCTTCCATGGACTGATTTCTTTTCAAGAATGTGATATAATCACTGAATAGGTGAAAAGCTTCCAGTCCCTGCCATGTGCTGTCTTTCTACTAGAAGATCTACAGTCACAATATATCATTAGCACAGCTACACTGAAAGAATCTCTCTAATGCAGATATGCATATGTAGATGAAAATTAGATATGATTGGCAATGCATGCTTGCAGCTTAGAAAGCAAATTATCATACTGGGTTGTACAACAATATGGCCATCAAGTGAGGTGATTCTCTCCCTCTACTCTGTTCTATTGAGACCCCACCTGCAGTACTTTGCTCAGCTCCGTACCCTTAGCACAAGAAAGACATGGACCTGCTGGGGCCATGAAAATTATTAGAGGGCTGGGAAACCTCTCCTATGAAGACAGGCTGAGAGAGTTGCCTTGCTCAGCCTGCAGAAAAGAAAGCTCTGGGGAGACCTTATTGTGGCCTTCCAGTACATAAAGGGGGCTTACAAGAAAGATGGAGAGAGACTTTTTGCAAAGGCATGTAGTGACAGGACACGGGCTAAATGAGGATAGGCAAGAATAAATTTTTTTGCAATGAGGGTGCTGAGACACTAGCATAGGTTGCCCACAGAAACTGTGGCTGCCCCATCCCCTGCAGTGTTCAAGCCCAGGCTGGACAGGGCTTGGAGCAAGCTGGTCTAGTGGAAAGTGTCCCTTCCCAAGGCAGGGTGGTGGAACTAGATGATCTTTAAAGGCCCCTTCCAACCCAAACCATTCTATCATTCTATGGTCTTATTTTAACAACAAACACTTAGGGGAAACCAGGTTGAAAACCTGAAAGACCTTCAGGATTCTTCCAGTCCTTTGACAATTATGTACCCACAGTTTCCTACTTTAAAATATATTCTTCCCCACTAGTCTCTAATTACCATATAAATAAGGTAACAAGAAGAGGAAAACATGAACACCCATAACCTAAACAGGTGTTGATGCACCAAGTAAAGAACAGTTTCCTTTAAGTTCTTCCGATTTTGTGATTCTTGTAAGAGATGATTAATACAAATGTAGAGGGAAAGTTATATGTGAATCTTTTAGTGTGTATTTAAGAATGTCTAATATAGGTATAACCATGGTATTATTGCACTATGCACTATGTTCAGATGGAACCTCCAGTGTTTCAGTTTGTGTCGACTGTCTCTTGTCCTGCCACTAGACAGCACCACCAAAAGAAGCCCAGCTCCACCTTCGTTATACTGTCCCTTCATGTATTTATATATCCAGGTATCTTCAGGTGTTTCAATACCTAAAGCTCAGCACAATAAAGCTAAACTGTAGCCACCATGTGTTTTTCTTCTGTAAGACTTTGGCTGGCCCCAAGACCTTGAACTTTGTGCTTGCTTTTATCTGTTCAGCCATAACCTATGGATGACCAACTTTTGGAGATTTTAAACTTTTTTTTTTTTAATTGTCACAGAGTAATACAGACAAATGAACAGAAAACTTTAACAGGAAATTCAGTCCAGCTGTTTTTAAACTGGAGCCACTCAGGGAAAAAGGCATACCTGAAGACGAAAAGCTTCTACCCAGCAATCAAGCAGTCCGACATTATTTTAATGTATCCTAATAGGTAACATACCTTCTGCTTTTGAGCTGCCCGGTTTTTCTCATCTGACATCTTTTCTGCGTTATTTTTGAGAGGGTGTGAAGACAGGCGAAGGGGCACTTTAGAATGAGCAGGAGTGGTAGGGACATGAACAAGCACTGAACCATCTCGTTTTAAATCAGGAACATCCTTTCCCATAGAGACTGTCTCAATCACTCGGAGGTTGGGACGTGTGGGGTTCGCTGACATAGCCATTGTAAGAAGACCATGAGCTTCTGGCAGTGTAGGATTAGGCTGCTGAGCAGCAGGGTACATGGTCCATCCAGAGGCTGCATAAGCCATATAGTGCCCGTATGCATCGTATCCTGGAGGAGCCATTGTGGGAGGTGGATAGTTTTGGGGCATTTGAGTGGGAGTGAACTGGGAATAGTTGGGCATTTGATATTGAGAAACAGAAGTAGGTGTAGGTGGCAAACTAGCAGGAGCTGGTGGAACTGAGGGTATGAGAGAGACAGGAGGAAGAGGCTGTTCTGGTGCACATGGAGGTATATCCTGTCCCACTGGCTTGTTCTTAATATATTCTGATTTCTGAAGAGAGCATGCATCTTTAGATTGCTGGAAAGAGACTGGAGGTGATGCTGAGCGCTGCTGGCCTGACTCAGGAGAATGAGTGTCACTTCGGCTGCGACGCAAGTCCCAAGGGTCCAGTCTGCGAGAATCTGAAGAGCGACGATCAGGAGAACGAGATGCCAGCTTTTTGCCATGCAGGCGTTCCTGGGTACGAACAGCCAGTTTTCCAATTTCAGCAACACCAATGTCAAGTCCAATGGTTTTGAGTAAGTCATGGATCTTTGCATACTCAGCATTAGGTTCTTCTAAAGGATCCAGCTTGACAGCTGGAGCAGGAGCAGGAGAAGGAGGGGGGCTCACTTTCTGGTTTGTTATCTCATTGCCACAACTCACTGGAGGCTTCTGAATGGGGAGAGGTTCAGTTTTGGTATCCTCATCCTCATCACCATAAAGAAATTTCTCTTCATCCTCAATGTCAGGAAAACTACGCCTCCTCTTCTCCTGAGCACTTACAGAATCAGCCATCATGCCCAGAATTCGGGAGAAACCACTGCCATCCTGACTGGCCCTTTCATGAGGCAGCAGGAAGTCAGTAGGGCGATCAGTAGGCTCTGACTTGGGTTCCACCTTTTCCTTGTGACTTAAGAAGCTTCCGAATTTGTCTTCAAAAGTGAAAGAATCCTTGGGAGTCCCAGAAAGAGGGCTCCACTCATATAAACCATCATGCAAGTCCTTGTTTGCAGACTCTACAACAGAGTCTTTGTTAAACCCTTTGAGGAAGTTCTCCACTTCTGAGGCAAAAGGAGCCATGTCGTTGCTCTGGGACAAAGACGAATGACTAGAAAGAAGAGGAAGATCCTTGCTTGGAGCCAGACTGCTTGGAAAGTCCTCAGGCTGAAAGAGAGAGACATTGCTATTTACTACAGCACCTTCTGAGATGACTGTGCACCGCACAGAACAAAGGAACATACTCATTTCTTGAGTTCAGGGCTGAAGAGATAGAGAGGACAATATACAGTTTAAAGAGAACAAAGAAGATTACAAAATAAGTTGCCTAATGATCCTGGAATGTCAGGTCCAACAGTAAATGCTTATCTCAGAGAATACACAAAATCACAATTTTAATTCATCATTTTTTACAAGCATAAGATTGAAACTTTTAAATTGAAACCCCACAACATGATTTTGGCTACACTTTGAGTTTAATCACAGACAAATAGGATTTCAACATCTTAAGACAGGTAAATCAACTGCACTGGGGTTATTCCCAGTCACTTCCTCAGATATGCATAATTAACGCCATGTTAAACAGCATTTCCAATAATAGGTATAGAATGGGATCCTCAGTATTGGAGCACCTCCTGAGATAAACATATCATTGTCAAACCAACACTGATCAGTACAACAGGCAGATCAAAAGTGATGCGCTAAATCATGAAAAAAAATCAATTTATCACAGTGGTCACAATCGCACATCTTTCCATTGCTCTCATTTGGGGATTCAATTGATGTAGCTTGGGAAGAAATTAAATAGGGTTGATCCCAGCCTACAGTCCAAAGGGGATAAAAACAAGGAAACTCAAAAGATGTTTTCAGCCAGAGCTGTTGAGGATGCATTAGCCAGGTCTCTGATTCTATAATAAATAAAGAAGAAAGAGGGACTGTAACAGGTAGAAAGCTTTGATCAGCGTCCTGACTGCCTGTGGTGCAAAAAGAAACAGATATCAGCATCCTGGACTGAATTTCAACAAGAACACTTTATTCTGTCTCAGATTTTATATATATATGATTCTTGATTTAAAGTTTCTAATGCAATCCTAACTTGTATAGACCTGAAAAAAGATACCTGTTCTCTTGAGGACAGGAAAACATAAAGATCTGGGATTTTTATTTTGGAAATCAAACTAACATTCTGTACCATAAAGTGACTGTTCTGTAAAGTAGAAACACATGGACAGACAGAGATCAAACCTGAACAGGAGACTCTACTTCCACCTCCACTCGCTTCTTCAAAATAGACTTTTTTGGCATGGAAGGGATTTCCTCAGGCCTGTACGTATACCGAGGCTCAGAAGTCTGTAGTGTATTTGTCAAGCCAGGGATCATATAACCACTGCCTGAAATATCATGATTCAAGTTTCTACTACGCTCTTCTTCTTCTCTTTTCCGTCTTGCACGATCAAGCTCTCGGAATTCTTCATTTAGGTATGATGGGCTCGGGCTTCTACTGTGGCTGCGGCTTCGTCTGCGATAGTTTCGTGTTCCTGACGAGAAACCCTGATGCTCTCCACTCACACCATGCATCTTCTCATCCTTTTCATACCGTGGACGCTTTATTTCTCTTCCCCTCTCTTCTGGCCTCAGTGGGTAGGAGGATTTCCTGAGTTTATCACCATCTCTATCAGATCCACGAGGCAGCTCTTCTCGACGACCATAATGGGGACTATAATCTGAACGATGGAGAAAAACATCTCGATTGCGGTAGTCTTCATCATGTCTCATGATAAAGGGACTTGAAGGTTGATCTTCATGCGATGGGTATCTCTCAAGGCCTCGAGGACATGAGAGGCCTCTAGTGAATATTGGACCATCAGCCATATCATCCCTGTGTAAGAGAAGCGTAGAATGAACATTAAGTACTTGAATCCGAGTAAACTAAGTCTTATTCTTACTCAAGAGTAAGAAATTTCCAAATCAGTTTCAGAATAACACCACCATCACCAAACAGAAGCAACATTTTATGTATTTAAAGGGCAGGGGAGAGAAGGAGACTTATTTTTAATGATACTATACATCCCTCCTAGAAGTCACCTGAAAACACAGCAACGTGAACATTTCAACTCATACTACAGAAGGAGAGCCTTGAAAAATTGATAAGATGGCTTTATTTCTGTGAAGGGGAAAGACTACACACCTTACTATCATATTTCAGACCACAACCCTTTCTTAACCTCTCCCAGCAAAATGGCAAGGTCACATTTCATATGAATTATTCAAGGCATAATTCAGTTTCAAACTGGCAATGCAACTAGATCCTCTTTTTATCTTCAGCTGTGGACAAGGACCTCAAATTCCAGCAACATTTTCTGCTGCAACAGATCTGTAGATAGGACTGTCCCATTTACTGCTATAGCCCAAAAGAAGCACATTTTTTTAACATCTATGAACCAGGGATAGTAAATGTAAGGGTATCATTCTTTTGCGCCAGCCACTGCATTATTATACACAGTAGATGGGCAATTGGCACCAACACCAGAGTACCTTGCTATATTTCTTAGAGTATCTTCTTCTGGACTGATTCCTAGACAGACCTCCAATCAGTACTACTTTAACTATGACCTTTTTGCCTATCCCTAAAAACTTTCCTGGTACTGTTCTTTAGATCAGACAGAAACAAACCAGCTGCTGGTTTTACTCACAGGGGTTTCAAAAATCTAGCAAGATCCTCCAAAAATGGTAAGAAAATAAGCTCTTAAGTGAAATCAATGGGACAGAAAACCTAGAGAAATGTCTTTCTTGAGTGACTGAGACATCGACTTGAGATAAAACTATGTACTGCCTGAATCCTCAAAAATCACCTCCTCCTACTCAGGAAAGACCTTCCACAGATGTGAAAAGGGATAAATTGTCACGCCAGACTACCTCTCCAAAAATACTTGCACATGAATTACAACCCCAGTTTTCAAAGTCACCAGACTGAAGAATAACAGACATAAATAGACAAGGTCTTTTTCTTGAGTATTTTCATAGTTTACATATGCATACTTAAAAAACAAAACAAGCACAAAACTGTACTTTACCTCTAACCTGCATGATTTCAAAGCATTTCATATTAGATGCTTTATGGGTCCAACGCATCTTTTAAGGCAAATATGGCATACACCAGTACCCAAAGTATTGGATGGCATCTTTCCAGTTTTCAGCAAACTATGTACATCCACCCCCTCCAAAAGAACAAAAATACTTAAAAAGTAGCTAGAATTAATTTAATACATAAATGTTGTTTACAGTTTATATGAAGTTACAACTATCCTCAGTGTCACCTTTTCTGAGAGCCTGCTAGACCTATACAAGCTGCACAAACACACATGGTGGAGTAATAGATGTGTTTCACTACACTAATTCAGCTGATTTTTGTGCAAACAATTTGCATAGATGCTTGCCAGGTGTCACCTACAATTCAAATGCTCTAACTGCAGTGACATAGCAGAAAGAATATTTAACCAGACTTTGGAAAGAAGGGAACAGCAAACCTACTACATTTCCAGCTAGAAAGATGTTCCAAATACACTTTGAATAAGCTAAGATGTAAATTCAAAACCTGAAGGTTAAATACAGATGTGAGGAAAGGGATTACTTGCCTTACAGAAACTGTGATTCTTTGAAGTACATTTTTCTGTAAATAAAATCCAACAGAGATCTGCCCCTTCTAACTGTTCTGGGCAGTTTTAGCCAGCAGTGTCCACTACAGGCCGTTGCACCCCAGGAGAGAATACAAGGTGGTAGCACTGTGACCATCCCAATTTCTTCACCACACAAAATCCATTAATTATGAGAATTTTCAGTTTCAGAGAAGGAGAACAGATCACAGACTATGTACACATGGTGCCCCAGAGAACTATAACTAGTGTAAGGTAAATTACTTTTTGGCATATATATTTACATAGGCAGAAACAGAATAAAAGTCTGACAGCAACCAACAGGACTCCACCTTAACAAACAGCCTTTGAATAGGAAGTCAGATGAGCTGTTCATGCTCAAACCAACTGTCACTTTTGACATTATGCCAAAAAAATGCTATTTTAGAACACAGCTTAATACAGACCACGTCTCTGTGGTAATAAGGTCTAATTTTTTGGATTAACCTCTGATGAAAGTATTGGTGGGATGCTCTGTATAGCTTATGCCAGCTCAGATAGTAGCAGAATATCTAAAAATACTGACATAGGGAGAGATGGAAGACAGGGAGAGGGATAAGGCATATTCTTCACTTTGACAGACCGAGATTTTGGAAGACAAAACAAACACAAAAAAAACCCAATCTGTTGAAACAGAAGACTGAAGCTGCTTAGGTGACCTTAAAATCACAGGCCAGCAGCATTCAGTATGCTTACTTAGACACGTGCAGGAGGCCAGCTGCTCTAGAAATCTGGGGCAGGTTCTTACAGATGTTTTAGGATGGGCCTGCACATGCACACCCCCCGCCGAGAAACTCTCCTGGGGCATCCTGAAAATCCACTGCTGCAGAAGAATCCAAAAGCATCCCTGATTTCCATCTGTGGCATCTTATTTCCTTTATAGGTTAATGAACCTCTTTACCATCCCAAGGCCCTGCACATTACAGAGAATAATTTGTAAAAGAGATTGCTTGAAATCTCTGAGTAGTTAGCAAAAATAGTTGAGTATAACTAAATTCAGAATTATGTGCTCCAATTACTTCAAAATTTTAAAAGACATCTTCAGAAAACACTTTTTTTTTTTTTAATGACAATGAGAACATACCACATGACAAATAAGAATGTGACATGCCCAGTATTAAACCTAACAATGACTCACAAAAAGGGCTACTTTAAAGCCCTTAGATGTAAAGTCAGTGTCCCGGTACCAGGGCAGCCCCTCAGAGGGGAAAACCAATACACGACCAATAAACCCCATAAAAACCAATTTCCTTAACCAAATACAAAGTGTCTTTTAAAACCAACCAAAATGGCTAAACAATGAAGAAATTTGGAAGTCAAAAATAGTACCCAGAAGACTCAGGAAAAGCTAAGGGATCAGCTGGTTGTTACACACTTTAAGGTTCTGGGCAGTGGGCACCATTCAGACAAATGCAGCCAGCATAAACAGACTACACAAAAAAAAACCCAAAAAGTCAATCACAGGGAGTTCTTGTATACCTACACTACAAATATATGAGAAGCCACTTAAAAACCGAGGTCTACATGGTCTCACTTCCTCTTATTCTGATACAAACTGTCATTTCTATCCCTTCTCAGGAGTCTAATCTGACCATTTGTTTACATCTATGAGTCCTGTAACAGAGACAAAGCAAAAGTTCTTCATCGTTTTCACTCTCATGCTAAAACAAACTCCACTGTTCCTGATGTTACTTCTAACCATGCACCACAAAACAGGTTATATTTAAAACCTCACTGGAAAAAAGGAAGCAATGGGACAAACACCCACATACACCAACCACCCCCCAGCCCTGCATGTTCTTAATGTGCCAGAGCAGCACCAGTTCTCCTAAATACCATTTCCTTCTCCTTTCAGCCACTGTACACTCCCTGAGCATATGCACTCATTTCATTCAGAACACTGCAGACCACACAGGGGATTTATAAATCAAACACTGATCCCAGGAGTACTGAGAGAAAGGCATAAAAGCGACAGCACTGAAACCCAAACTCTCACTTGATTTTCTGCACCTGCTGAAACTTAACTTTACGCTTGAGAAAGACAGGAAATTCACTTAATCTGTTCACTTCCCTCTTTCTCTCCCTTTCTCTTTTCTTATTTTTTAACCAGTTGGGGATGTTTGTATCAAAACCTGAAGTTATAGTGCCTTTTTTTTTGTGCTGGATGCTCACCCCTGACCTGAAACTGCAATTGTATGCTCTGGGTCACAAACTACGCCATCTTCACAATTCAAGACAAAGAAAATTCTTTCATTTGCACAGTCTTCTGATTTTACTTCTTTTGCCAGATTATACCTGTTCTCCTACAGAAGGCAAAGATTTTCAAACAGTGTCTACTAATATTTACACCTCACTGTTCAAAGCAGTATTTTTAACATAAAAGGCATCTCTTCATTAAATATATTTCTCTCAAAATCCAGACAAGGTAACCTAATAATTCTAACACCATGTATGAAACTGAGTATGTTCACTTGTCTCCTGCAGTTTTCGAAGTCAAAATAATAATTTTTTTCAAGTTACGCTAGAACTTTTTTCTGGACTATTCTCAAAAATCAGGAAAGTAGATTACTCCTACCAATAAATGAGAAAGTCGAAGCTTTATACTATCTGTAAATAACCTTCCTTTCAGTCAAGTCTAGTTAGGTTCATAAGAAAGAGAAGAAGGTGGCTGAAGCTGTGAAATGTCAAAAGAAGCATCTCCCTTCGGCAATATACTCCAGGCACTTTTAGTTTATATGGGTTTAATAAGCAGTTGACAGAAAACAGAGAAGAAATATCTATTTAGAGCTACTATAAAAACAGGAAGCTGGTTTTGTTCAGGAATTCCCTGTACCACAACTTGCTGGAGGCTGTGAGAGTATTCCAGGGAAGCATCACTACATGCCTGCCCTCCTACCCTTGTTCCCTAGGCATCCACTGGGCTAATTAGATGTTTGGTCTCATGCAGTACAGCCATTCCCATGTTCTTACTGTTTCACATGCTTGAACCCCCATTTGCAGAGGACCATACCTGTCACTCAGGTTATCAATTGGTGAGCCCAGTCTATCAGGCAGCCTCCTTCGCTCTGGTGTGCCAATGCAATACCGGTCATTACCAACAGTAATCCGCAAACTCTGTTCCAGTGAAGACTCAGAGCGGAGACTCGGTGAACGTCTCTGTAAATTGAAGAAAGAGTGCAAGCCCATCAATCAGGGAATTTTAACCTCAGCCATAGAAAGGCAAGTGACTCTGCTCTGCTTAACATGTAAAACTTGGGGTATCAATTAAAAATTCAAGCTAGGAGAACAACTGTTCCAAATATTTCAATTGTCTTTAGTTAGTAAAGAAAGGGGACAGTACTGACTGCATTGCAGTTCTCATCCCAGCTGCTAATAAAATGCTCTATATTTGCATTATAGAGAAGGGAAATTTTCAACTCAAAAATACATTTTATGAAGCATCATTTTGGAAGGTGGAAATAAAATAAATTCAAAAAGTCTCAGATTTGCTGCTGTCCTCCTTTCTTTGCAAAGGAGAAGCAGCTAAACAAACATCACACAAAAAACAGTGCCAGATTTTCTTAACAAAAGTGTCTGTGTTTCTGGCTCTTTCAAGCTTTAGTAACAGTATCAACCAAAGTATAAACCAGTGTAAACAAAAATTTTCCTAGCAGGGATGCTTTCAACAGTTTTCCTCACCTCATGCTGCTTTCAGCAGGTAAGTGCAATATAATACTAAAAACACCAGTGACTATAGAAACACCTTCTATAATAGAATTCCCATTATCATTATTTATTATCAGTAGAACTAAACCAGAGCTAAGCAAAATCACCTTTGCAAAAAAGGTATCAGAGAAGGCCTGAGCTAACTGCCTCTGCAGAGACCTTCCTTTAGGTACATACTCAATGCAAGAAGTATCATTACTGGTAGGATATACTTAACTAGTTATGCCTCACATCACTCTAGAATATGCCACTAAAATACAGGAGTTATCAAAGGGGAGTTCTGTAAGAAACAGATGAGACTGCCTGAAGACAGAGATACCTGTTTTGCTTTTTTAAACCAACATGGTTTAGATTCATCTTAACAAGAAGCAATGAACCAGCCTCACTTCTGCCAAACTAGTCATGAGCTGCATATTGCCTTCACTCTTGAAAACTGCAGTAGCAAGCAGCAGGTGCACTATGTTGCCTGCATCCACCCTCTGAGACGATGCAGATGCAGCTCAATCCTCTCAAAAAGCAAAAGAAGAACAGAATATAATCTCCATCAAGAAAACAAATGAGGAAAAAATAAACAAACAAATCACAAATTTGCCTGAACGCAATTTATTTGCAGCACAAATCTGCACTAGAATCCATTGTGGACATAACCTTGTCCTAACAGTAACATATTGGTGATTTCTGCTTAGCTGCATTAATTTGAATCCCAGCATCTATCAGAACACATTTTAATTGTTTTGTAAGACTAACTGTGTTGTATCACACAGTATGATTCTGCAACAGCCTGGCTGAGATTCAACATATACAAAGTGCATGTATCTCTCATAAAAACACTCTGAAGGCTCACTTTGTGCACAACATAACACTGAATTTTGAGGGCTGCCTCAAGAAGTGATTATCTGGAAGGGCATTTTCTTGCCATCAAGACTGTTGGCAAGTTGGGCATATACATGACCACCTCCTGGAAACAAAGAGAAGTGATGATTACATCTCAGAACAAACTTCTGCACAAAGAAAATAGTTTTACATTTAGAAAGGGTAGGATGTTAGGATTGCCTGTGCCTGCCATACAGATTGCCTAGCAAGAGCAGTTATGGTGGGAAGTATTTGAACTTCAGAAGTTTTGGGTGTTTTTTGTTCAGTTTGAGAAATTCCAGTTTTAACAGTTTTTTTCCTTTGGAGCACTGAACACCACCACCAGTCATTCCTACCTATGAGCTGCACGGCATTTTCCTCCCTTCCTGCTCTGGCACCTAAACTGCATTGCTGTAATATTGCACAGGTTGCATACCAGCTCTTCATTCCTTCTTTCTCTGTTGACCAAGCATATTCCAGTTCCCTAATTTCAGCCTATTTTCTTACAAGAAACCAAAGTAGCTGAGAGAAACTACAAAAACCAAGCACACAGGTCAGCAGAGACAAATACAAGCAGCATGTTTTTAACCCTGCAAGAACAAATAAGGTCTGCCACAATCTCTCACTGTACAGCCTCTCTACCATTATATTTTTCAATACTTGCCCCAAACCATTACTGTAGCTCTATGCTTTTCCAGTTCCTACAGTTTTCCCCAGCTACTAAGAAACTAACACCATCTGTACTTAAAAAATCCAATACACAGCTCCGCTTGCAGCTAGCATCCCAGTTACGCATGAGAAAATGTGCAATGATGCTGATAACCTGTACAGCATGCACTCCATCATAAAAAACAACAACCAAACAAGCAAAACAGCCCCATAAAACCCCAAAACAACTCACAGAGTCAAGAAAAGGAAGTAAGAAATCTCTAAGACTGCTCCTTCCATACTGCAATTCATATGATGGGTAGGGACAATAACTTAGAGCTTGCACTCAAAAGTCATAGGATCATGGAATAGTTAGGGTTGGAAAGGACCTTAAGATCATCAAGTTCCAACCCCCCTGCCATGGCGGAGACACCTCACACTAAACCATGCCACCCAAGGCTATGTCCAACCTGGCCTTGAACACTGACAGCGATGGAGCATTCACAACTTCCTTAGGCAACCCATTCCAGTGCCTCACCAACCACACAGTAAAGAATTTCTTCCTCATATCCAATCTAAACTTCCCCTGTTTAAGTTTGAACCCATTACTCCTTGTCCTAT
>JANRGW010042626.1:5797-28313 GCA_024733675.1 Psilopsiagon aymara | reverse complement strand
GTGGGTGCCGGAGCGGATCGGAGCCGGGGTTGAGTATCTTCTTTCGGGCGCTCCGCTGCTCCCTCGGAGCCGGCGGCGGCGGAGGCAGGAACTGACCGGGCTCGGGCCGCGCTTTCCCCTTGGGACAGCGGTGTGGGGGGCTGCCACCTGTGTGGGACGGACGGGGCTGAAGGTGTGGGGCGTTCCCCGCTCCCCTCAGGAGGCTGAGGGGCGCTTTCCCTGAGACACTCGCGGGCCCTTGCGCCGCTGCAGAGGGGTTCCCCACGGCGCTGTGCGGGACAGCCCAGCCCGTCGAACCGGCTTCGGCCGTGGCCGTGAGCAGTTCCCTGCGGCGTTGCTGCAGCCAGGAGTGTGAGCGTTCGCTGCGGCTGGTGTCGCCTGGGTGGAGGTTGTGCTTCTTTGCGTGTAAAGTGGCGCATCTGCACGCTAAAAGAAGCTGTAAGAGAATTGGGTCTTGGGGAGAAGGCTGCTTGTGTGACTACCTGCTGTGTGCTTAGCTTAGATGTGCACTTCCTCTGCTTTTTATACAGTTGTTCGTGACCTCTCAGGTTACAGCAGAGCTTTCCCTGTGTGATGGTTCGGGTTGGAGCAGCTTGTTAGAGCGGGCAGGTGTTTTGCAAGACTGAAATCCCATCTGTTCCTTAAGTCTAATTAAAAGGTCTAATGTGGTCAGCAGGATTGACACAGTTGTGTTTTCCAGGTACTTGTGTTAACTGCACAAAAACAACTGAGGAAACCTTTCAGGTAGGAGTCCCCAGATTTTCTCTGCCTTCTTAACCCTATTTACCTGCTCTTCCATGACAGGGAGAAGCTAAGTCTCGAACCTGGTACAAGTTAATATTAAGCTAATTATAACTCGTTTACTTGAGGGTATCACTATGCCCTGATTTCCTTCCTGTAATGTTTTACTGTAATCTGTGTCCTTCATTATGATGGTAGAGATATGTCATCAGAGGTAGCTTTTTCAGAGTGAGTGTTTGATTGTCGTGAGCAATGCAGTTATCTTAAATCATTACATAAACCCTCTGAGCATTTAATGGAAATCCCATAAAAGTTTGTTGGTGAGGCATTATGCTGTTCATATTTTCTGTCAAAAAGTATAAAATAAAAATGGAACAGGAATATAGCTGTTAGAACTACTGAAAACATGAACTTGCGCTGTCAAGCTCTGATTTCCTTTTGGTTTGAATGGGTATGCATTGAAGACTTGAAGCTTGAAAACTATTAAGAGAATTGCCTCCTTCCTGCCCACACAGGTATTCCTAGGTAGGATGCACTTATTTTCATAACAGACTTGCCTGATTTCTACAGTGTAGGTTTCCTCTTATTGCTAATATCTTCCAGTGTTGACTTGGTGTTAAAATAGTTAGTTCTGTGATTTCAAAAGGCTGCACTTCTCTGTGGGATCTGGATGCACATTGACTTTACAATGAGGCCTCATAACTGAGGAAAGGTAGAAGCAGGTATTCATACAAGGCTTTACAATTATGTCAGTCAAAACTGGCATACTTTTAGGGACCACTGCTTGTAGTTGGGAGGTATAGGTATTGCATAGACTAAAGGGTTGGAGACAAGAAAATAGAGATCAAATACTTTGCCTTAAGGCAGAGCAGAGGCATGACTGGTCAATGATAGGATTTAAAAGTAATGTTAGCTTGACTTTTCTGTTAGTGTCTTTAAAAGTTTGTATATTGAGAATCAGTATGAGGGCTTCTGGATTAGAGAGGAGATTGCAACTGTTATGAGGAAAGCTCACCTCAGAGGGAGAAATCCTGCTCCTGCTGACAGTCCCTGATGTTACACAAGTTGTGTCTGCGTGGATGTCAGTCAGTGAAGACAGCATATGCAAGAGGTGCCCCTGGCTTTGACAACTGTGTTGTCATGACAATTCTTGATGGCTAAATAAATGGTGATATTGCTGCCTTCTGTGTTTTGCTAAATGATCTTGAACTATCAGCAAATTTGTCTGTGCAATTGAACCACAGATGGTAATTGTAAGCTAGATTGCAGTGCATGTTTGCTGTCTTGAGGATCCTGCATAAAATGCTCATGATGGTTAATTCTGTTTGTCTGTGGTTGCTTACTCTCTTTGTAGAGTTGAACCAAGGATAGCAATAGTCATAGTTTTCCCTTTATTTTGAGCAGAGTGCTTCCCAGGGGGCGGCAGGGCAAATGAAGTGGTGCTAGAGCATTAAAATGTGCTAATTGGGTTGGAAACTGCCTTGGAGTGGTAGACTTCATGGAAAGCAGCCTGTAGAGACGTTTGGGTTAAGGTAAGAGCTGAGGCATAGAGAGCTGTCTGTTTGGCGTGTACACTGACGATGCACCCATGTTCTACACTAATATTAAACTCCTGTATTTCCCTTCAGCCCATTGTTAAATGGTGGGATATGATGGTGTTACCCTGGAAATTTTTGTGGCACTTATGTAAAGTATATATGAAAAAAAGAGGTACTTGTATGTATGTTGTTTACTCGTTCATGACAAAATATTCACACATTTATGTAGAATTTAATTATCTTGCTTGGGGAATCTGTTAGCAATATTTATACAGTTATTTAATTCATTACCTATGTATTTACTTTTAAGTATCTGTAAAAGTGTATTTCTTCAGGACAAAAATATCGTCTTTTTTGGGGGTTGCACAGCACTTAAGTTAATGAAACCTGGGTGGTTAAACTGTGGAGTTCATTGTGCAGGGTGATGTGTGTGCCTGGTTAGAGCAGTGGTCAGACAACATCTCAGGCAAAAAAGTACCACAGGGATTTTTTAAACACAGAGATAAAACTTCAGCTATTTCTGGGCTGCTTGTGAGAGGAAACTGGATAAATATGACTGTGTATTTGCCCTACTGCTGTAATCTTTCCCCTGAGCTTTATTATTAACCAGTGTTAGATACAGGATATTGGGCTGTTGTTCTGTCCCAGTACAGCCATCCTTGTGTTCTGTAGCCGTATTCCAGCATACTTAAGGGTAAATGCCATTGGTATCTCTGGAGCAAGCCTCTTCAGTTTATCTTGGAAAACTAAGTGTGCTGCTTTGACAAAACTGACATATCTTCTTGAAATCTTTTAACTGAGGGAAAATGGTTGGGTGATGATGAAATCTAGCTTTCTGCCTTTTTTCGTATGCTGCTAAACACGCTTCAGACACTGTAACTGAAACAGCTCAGAATTGTTCTCAGATCCAAAGCTTTTTGATTGGTGAACATGAGGTAACTTTATTGGGAACTTGGTTTTGGACTGTCATCACTTGAAAATCGAGTGGAAAAATGAATCTGCTTTAGATTAAAGTATTTAGTGTTTTGAGCATATGAGCAGCTTAATTTCTCAATGTTTGTATCAGCAGGATGCTTTATTCAGCTTCAAAAGCCAAGGAGATGTAGATTAACTTTGCCTGTGGTCCTTTATATCTTTGGAAAACAAGATAAATTTGTCCTTCAGGGGTTGTCTTTTCAAGTGACTTTCTAGCCTTTTACATGCACCTTACTTAAGTTGTAAACATTTAAAATACCATAGCCAAGAAGGGCTGTTTCAGGACCCCTTCTGCGTGGTGTAGTGAAGAAGATAAAGCTGGTAGAAGTCACGTGCTAATACATTGCTGCCTGTCTTTAAAATAACTACTGAAGGGAAAAATCTTGAACAACTTTCCCCCTCCTTCACCCCAAACTGCAGGAATTAAGTTTCTTTATTTGGTTTGGCACATAATGCATGTAGTCTAGTATATATGTACTGTAGTAACATAGGGGACAAATTAATTTGTCATTTTTGTCTCATTGCTTGTGAACATGTGGAATTGGTCACTCCTTTAAAGGATGTACTGTCTGGGTGTCCTGTGGATGTAGCAATTCACTGTCCAAAATTCTCTGTTTGCTTGATGGTTTATAGTGGGCAGGTGAAGTCCTTGAAATAGTGCCTTTTTGTGTTTCATTACATGATTAATGCCAAATTTTATTTAGTGTATTTGTCATTTTTCCTGCCTAAAGCTTACTGCTGCAGACTAATAATAGGAATTTCATTTAGGTGTTGTTTTATAACCCTTTAAACCAAACTTAATCTATTTCAAGATGGCTGCATGGCAGATTTGGGTAACACAAATCCTGTCTGTTGATTATGGAAGTAGACAAGTAATATTTTTGTAAAGCAGTGCTGGCATATCTTTAAATATTGAGTGTTCTCTGGATGTGTATGGTTGTTAAGTGCTTATGGACATATTTAGGTTAAATCATGAATGTGTATGTGTGTTTTCTATCTGTGTGTGCAGAGACAAGTCTAGCAAATATACAAGAGGCTAAAATATGCTCCTAGAGCAACACATGGAAATTTTTCTGCAGTGAGTAATAAAGTGATAAACAGGCGGAGATTTCTTGAGGGCTTTGCTTTTAGCTTGCAACAGTGTTAGAACTTGTAAGACTAAATTTGTAAGACAAAAGAAAAACCTGCAGCAATGTCTTGGTTGAGGCTAAAGTACAGAAGACCGAAATAAACTTTTATAACTTTTTCAGGTCTCCTTGTAATGGAAGAAAATGGAGCTGACCATGACATTGCTATGGAAGGATCTAATGATTTGTTCATAAGCAACTGTAATGGTACAGGAGAGTCAGAAACAAAGAATCAGGTTTTTCAGGTGAGGGGAAAATGTCCTATCTTCATAGATGCTTTCTTTGCATCCTCTCTAATGAATCTGCAGTATGTTATTTCATCCAAGTGTTTTTTTTTCCCCTGCCTTTGTAGTAGTACGTTGTGTCTTTTAAAAAGTGCAAAAGTTCCTTCCCTTGGGTTCTTGCAGCATTTGGTTTTGAACTGATGAATATCCAGATGTTGCATGTAATGACAGCCTTTAGTAATTGTATTAATGGAAGCTATTACAGTGCTGAAGAAATATGTTTTATTGTGTAAGAAAAATCCTCTAATAAAAGAATATTTCATGACATGCCTTGGAGTAAGAGGAGTTCAGAATATGTTGGGTTTCCTTCCCAAAGCTTCCTGCTGTAGACTAGCAATAGTAATTTCACATCATTGTATGTTGTTTTATAACCCTTTAAACCAGATGTAATTTACTTCAAGATGGCTGCATGACAGATTTGGCTAGTGAATTGAAAATTGGATCAAATTGCTTAGAGACCAAATGTGGCAAATAATCCAGACACAGGTAGGTGTAGGTATTGAGGAAGGGAAGTGCTTAATGTATTTATTATCAAATATCACCAGATACTTCTAGTCAGAGTGATTTCTGTGCATAAATGTTCTGCATTACTTCAGCTAAGACAAAATATTATTCAGGTAGTGATTCAGTAGCACGCTTATGGTCTCTTTACAGTGTCTTTAACACAACTAGTGCAATTTTTTGCTGCTTTTCTGGTGGAGTTTACAATAGACCGTTTTAGCACAGAAGATTTATTCTTGCAAGATTTTTAGGTAATTTGGCTCAGGTCTGACTTCAGTATTAAATTTGGAAACATTCTTCCCCACTTTTTGGATTTACAGTTTACTAATTTTTGGAGCAGAAATGTCAGAGTTGATTGTGTGATTGCTGCAAGAGATACCACAAACTGCACTCCTCCTTATACCGACCATATGACAGCCTGTCATATTATACACGTGGGCTGCCTATTTGCAGTTATTTTTACATGTTCAATATTTGTGTTGTCAGAATTTCAACAAGACATTTGTGCTTAAAGTTTAAATTTAATCAAAATGGGATGTGCTGTAAGACCTTGATTCTGCAAGCTTGGGGAGAATAAGCTCTGAGTACATAGTTTTTGAGACTTGCAAAATCTGATTCTTGGCCTTGTGCTATATAATTCTTGACCTTGACTTGGAGGGTTTGAGTTGCTTATGTTTATTCTGTGGTAAAGAATTAACGAGGCTTATAGAAATTTTTGTTTTCATAGCTGAATACATGTATGTAAAGGTGAAGTGGGATAGTGTCTAGGATTTCTTTTGAAGTCAAATCAGGTTGGTAGGTATTTGACAGTTTTGGTATAAGTTCTCTCAGATTCTGGGTAGATATGATGGTTTTAGGGAACAGATTTTGGTCGCAGGGTGTTTTCTTTCCCTTTAATAGTGAGTGTTTGTTCTAGGAAGCAGAAATATGAATACATTTTCATGAGGAAATGAAAGCAAAAATAGAGCTGTAGTATTAGCTGGTAGCTTCTTGATCAGAAGGATGAGAGCTCACTCCAAGTAGACAATGTAGCACACTGGTTTTAAATGTTTCTTTCTTTTTTTTTTTCTTTAATAGAAATTGCTGCTCAAGATTAAAGTACATTTTACTGTTTTTCCTCTGTGAAAGCATCTAACCTGCATGGATTCCAGGGATACATTGTTTGGACAAAGTGACTCTCCCCCAGTCTTGCCCATCACAGTACCCCTCTCGGGCAGCTCTCCATTGTCAGCTGCCCCTGCACCACCTCAGCCGCAGCCTCACTCCACAGAGGACTCCCACCTGGTGGACCAAACTGGGCAGCCTCTATATGAGCTTCAGCCCCTTGGAGGGCCCAGTGCACCAATGGTGAGTGTCTGAAAAAGAGTCAGGTGTGACAGGCAAGGATGATCTTTGAAAAACTCTCTTAAAAGGTGCTTGTTTGTTGTAGCAACAGCTGATTCAGACTTTAGCAACAAGGTGAAACTTTTCAGTGGTTCAGTTCATGCTGCAGTTGTTCTTCCTCAGGTAGGCAAATCCTGTTCCCAGCCATTACTAATTTTATTAAACAACTTATGTCTTTTGTCATTATCAAGCCTGGATGATACTGTGTGATGAGATCTCATGCTTCTGCCGCTGTTGATTTACTGATATTCCTTGAAATAAGTGTATCTGTGTTTTCTGGGTGGGGATTAGAACATTAGCAACAAGCTAACCCATGTGGCTCTCCTTCCCTCCCACCCACCTGCAATTAATGTGCTTAAAACATTGCTTTGTAATTCTTAACACTTACTTTGTAAAAAGGTAGCTCTATCCCAGAAGGCTTGGTTGGAGTGTGTTGTGCTGTCACTGAAGACACTTCAAGCATTTAAAGTGTAAGAAATCAGAAACAAGATGATATTTTAGATTATTATAGGTTTTATAACATTGTTGGGAACAAGTCTTTGGCAATTATGGGAAAATATACCAGAAGGAGTTGTACAAGTTTTCCAGAATTCTAGGAGAATTAATTTATTCATTTTTAAAGTCTTGGAGCTTTTCTTCTATCATTTTTTGCATAGAGTTCAGTTTCTTAGGAGTAAAGGTCAACATTTTACATGTTGTGATTAATTCTGCTAGTTGAGAATGGGGTCACAGTGAATTCAACTATGAAAGACTTACAGATTCTTGGTAGCTTTAATAATAGTGGTGTAAGAGTCAAATGTGTAATTCCCTGTAGAATCCAGTGAAGGTGTTTTGGTTTTTTTTGAGGGGGGAGGGTGATGGTGTTTGGTTTGTTTGTTTGTTTTCCCTTTCATTAATTAAAGAGCTATTCTGAGAGAGTGAAAGTAATTTTAAGAAAAGGACACTGAATAGGCAGGGGTTTTATTATATGAAACCAAGTTAATTTATATGCCATAGTTGCAACCAAAATATTTCCTGTTCTGGTAGTAAGCAAACCCCGTTGTGCTGCATGATGATCACCATACAAACTAATGCCATTTATACTTTTGTGTGATTGCCTTACAGATGATTGTTGCCAGCCAGTCAGAAAATGGACAGGTGCTGCATGTCATCCCTTCTGCTCAGCCAGGAATGGCCCAAGTGATTATTCCTCAAGGTCAGCTTCTAGATGTGACCAGCACACAGGGTGAGTTTAACCTGTGGGACTTGAGAGTATGTGTTCCTGAGACTAAACATATCCTGCATCATGCCTTTTTCAGCATCTTGTTTGTATGTGTTTCCTTTCCTTATCTGTTATAAGACAAACATACATACTTACTAAATTTGCTTTCTTGAATATGAATCTGTCACCCCACACACCATGTTTTCTGTTGGGCAGAAGCCTTATGAAGTAAAAGCTGTTATGCTCACTTTAGATATATGATGGATAGTTTGAGACACCAAGCATAAACTGCTTCTTGCCTTCTTTACCATTGATAAGGATGTTTGTGCCAAGTCAGACAGCTGTACTGTCAGTTTCAAATCTTCGCTGTTTACTTAATTTTGAGTGAGGTAGTTAATGCAGATAGAAGAATTATTGTTATTCTAAGCCTTGCTGGGTGGCAAAATGCTGTGTACTAGTTTCCATTCACATAATAAGATTGAGAACTAGGTTGTCTCATTTTGTTAAACTCTCCAAGGTTTTGGGGTTTTGTAACTGTCTTTGCATATTCTCTATGAAGCCTCAAAATCTGAGCCAGTTCTCACTATCTGAGGACTAGTTAAGTGCTTCTGTACAATGAGAGCTCAAAGGCAAGACTCAAGTCCTGATGCTGGGTGAATAGAAAAAAGAGAATTGGGATTCAAGTCATGATCCAGCCCTTTTCACTGACAATTGGAATATGGTTTCACAACCTTGCATTGAAAGACTTGCTCCTAACCTAATGCTCATCTTTTTCTTTCTTTCCACATGCTCTTACACAGGGGTAAGACCTCTGCTTAGTTACAGTGTTGTCTTAACATGACTTTGAGCTGACTGTGAGCCTCTAGTTACTAAAGAATTGCTGCTGATTTTTGTAGGCAATAAATTGCAATTATGAATAGTATTTTTGTATTCCTATTTTTCATCTTGAACACTCTTCACTCCTTGCAAATAGCTCAGTTTTGTGGTATTTGAATATATGTTCTACATGGAGGGTTTGTGGGTTTGTTTGGTTGGGTTTGTTTTTCTAGTGACTTGCTGTGTAAAACTCTTTGTAGTTACTTGATCTTTGAAAGACAGACAGGAAGACTTGTTAGTGATGTACTATGGAGATTAAAGGGTAAAGAAAATGGACTGTTGGCCCTTGAGTTTTGCTTGCCTGCACATGGTGGTAATGCATGCAGTGGCACAGGACTTCAGACTAGACTGTAGTGTCTTAAGGGCATGTCTGTGTAGAGGGACCAGTGCTCTGAGCTTTGAACCAGCATGACATTAATGCAAGGTGCACACTTATGAATCTCCCAGCACAAGCTTTCTAGTGGAGTGATTTCTGTATTCAGACTCTAATTTATCACTGTCTCTTGGGATAGAGGGAAAAAGGTTTCATAATAGAGGGGAAAAAAATCCTGGTTCTAAAGAGAGCTTCCATTTATTTATGTCGAGACCCAAGCATCAAATGCCTGCTTTCACAGTTTTGCATTATGTTTTTGTTTATATATACAGGCTTCATTCTAACAGTATTTTTTGGCTTACAAATTGACTCCCTGTTATGAAGAAAGCAAAACCATTTGTTCCAACAGCATATCCGATTCAATTACAAGAGATCTATTTTACTTGTTTAGGCCTTCTTTCAAAGTAAAAGGCAGTGCTGTAAATCTCCTTTTTTCGTAATTCACTGTGTGATTTGCAGCTGAACAGAACAGTTGTGCAATCCTATGAGGATTTGTGGGAATGTAAAGTAGAGTAATGTACAGGTTCTTCAAATTATTTGCTTGGTTGTTGAAGGTTTCATTAGCAATAACATGATTTGTCCTTGAGGATAAACAACCTTATCAAGTGTATCTCTCTATGTGTGCTTAGAGGTTAAGTATTGATTCACAACTGTTAAACTACCTGTCATCTAGAGATCTTATTTCGTATGTCAAAATGCTTGCTTTTCAAACATGAAGTTTAATCATTGCTTGTGACTGTCTCATTCTGAGTTCAGTTATTAACCAGGAGGCTGTTCCGTTTTTGTAAAGATGTTGCAGAGGAGAAGTATGGTGATGGGAACTTGCAGACGGTAGTGGTGGCTGCTATAGCAGACAGTGGAAGCAGTTACATTCTACATCCACAGGCATCTCTCACTGTATCGAAAAAAACAACCACCAGGTAGGTCAGGAGTTAAAATGATGAATAATATTTCTGAGCCGCTGCTTGTAATGCTTTTGCTTTCTTGCACTTAGTTTTTGCAATGGTTATCACAAAATTCCCTTAGAGTAGAGGTTGCAAACCCTTAGTACTAGTGAGGGATTTGTAGCCAACTGTGTTTGCAGGCAGCTTTTGTATGTTCCAGAGCACTGGAAAAGTCAATTAAAGGACCTGTATTCCAGGGGTAGTTGGATATATTCTGACCAGAGCAGTAAATGTGCAGTTAGAATAACAATGCAAATTACAGAAATTACTTCAGAGAGACACTGATACTGCCAACCAAGAATTGAAAGTGGTCACACAGGTTGCGGTAAGAACAGTCCTGTAACTAAGGTACAATACAAAACTACTAATATTACCACTAATAATAAGGGAAATAACAAGGGGAGAGAATATGAAACTAAAAGGGGAAAAGGAAAAGAAAAGAATAAACCCAAGTGATGTCTGTAAACAATACAATTGCTCACCACCCACTGACTGATACCCAGCCTGGCCCAAGCAGCCATCTGGGCCTTCTGGATAATTCCCCCCAGTTACATCCTGGGCATGATGTGCTGTGGTATGGAATACCCCTTTGGTCAGTTTGGGTCAGGTGTCCTATCTGCTTCTTCCTGGCTTCCCCTCCTCACTGGCAGAACATGAGACTAAAAGTCCTTGATCAGGGTAAGCATTAGTTAGCAACAACTAAAAAAAATCAGTGTTATCAGTGTTGTTTTCAGACTAAGGTTGAAAACACAGCACTGCACCAGCTAGTAAGAAGAAGAAAAATAACTTGCAGCTGAGCCCAGGACAACATAGTGCACTGATTTGATGTTACCTGCAGTTAGGCTGAATGGTTACTTTCCTGTATGTCAGTGTAGACTTTTGCTACATGTTTTTGTTTTTCAGGGTAGTGGAAGATCCCTTTCCCATCCCTCTCCAGCTATTGCCACCAAATACACCTGCATGGGCACACCGTCTCAGGAACTGTGAGGTGGGCTGCAAAGAATTCTGACTTGATGTTTTATCATCTGGATCGAAGATACTGATCCTATTCCATGAGGAGAATAATTGAGAGTTGTAGAAGTTGTGTTCAAGCTTCCTGGTACTATGAAATATTACTGATTCTAGCTGGTACTGCCAGTGGGTTTAAACATATAAAATGCAATGGAATCCCTTCTTTTTCGGGGGAATGCTAAAATAACTGACCATCAACAGCTCCTGAAGCAAAAACTATGCTTCTGAAATCTCAATGCTGTGCAGTGCTGGGAAAAGCCATTGTTTGACATATTAGAGTTCACAAGTGAACTACAGTGCAGGCTCTGCTGTCTTCTCTGTGCAAGTTGGTTTTTGTTGCTCTTTGGCCGTTTTATTCTTAATAGATCACTAAGTCTGCAAATATTAGTTTCTGCTGTCATATAGAAATCAAAATCCATGTGATCGAGTCTGAGACTTAGATCTTCTTAATATCAATGTTTTACTAAGGATTCCTATTTTGGATATTCTCAAGGTTGGTTGGTTTTTGATTTTTGTTTTTTGTACCAGCATGGTTACCTGTGCTTGTTTTCTGTTTTGTTAACGTGTGATCTGTCTTTATTCCCTGTGGTGGCTTTTGACACAGACAGAACTCTCTGCATATTGTTAGATGTCTGGGGAACTGTTCTGATGATTGGGGTGTTATCAATAGCTAAAATGCATCATAAATCACTTGAACGGAAGGGAGATGGGAGGATTCTTGAGAAATCACCTACCCCTTCCTCCTGCTACCACGCTCTTCCTGATAGATGTTTATTTTACTTTCTCTTAATACTTTTTTAAAGGAAAACTCATGTTTTCTCTAGCTGATTCACCTCTGTGGATACCTCTACCATTTGAGGGTCTTTCCTGCTGGTTTGGCCACCAGTAACTCAAAGTTGCAGTTGCAGGGACTTAGAAATTTAATTTCTTTCTGTATCCACATAGAAATATTTTTTTAAAAAATGAATATTTTTTAGAAGAAATATTTTAAAAATTAGCTATATATAAAAATCTATTTCTTTTTTTATATATACCTTTTATTTTGTACAATATATACATCCCAGGGAGCCACCCAGTACTGTGCTCTGAAGGGCAATGAATCCTTTGGCAGTTTGTACTGCAGGCAAACAGAGAGCACTAAAAGCTGCAGCTGTCCAGAGTTAGCACTAAGCTCTGTGTTTGGTATTGATTCTTTGACTGCCTTGAAATCTTCAGCTCACACTTGCCATGCCTACAGTGTAATGCCTCTGGTATCCTGCTGCTGTAGCTCACTCGAGGAAAACTGCAGTCTTGGTGTGTGTACTTTAGTGTAAGCTTTTATGTACCCTTGCTGAGATGAGGCCAGGGGAGCGGAATTGCCTCTTTTTTTGGCTTGAAGCTTCACTGGAGTTAAAGGGTTGGAGAGTATCCGATTACCTCTAGGTAATTAAATTGCTAATAAAAGGTGGATTTAAAAAATTAGGTGTTTTCTATAACCTACTTAGTTTTCAATGGTCTGATCTTTTGCATTTCCAGCATATATCAGCATACTGAAATAGTGTCATTAAAAACTACATTAATTAGTGTCAACTGTGCAAAGCTAAGTTCATTTATTTTTCTGGAGCAGATGATCTCATTTGTCCATTTGTTCCTACTTTGGAAGCCTCTAGAGAGCAGGGATCCTACGTGCTGTATGATTTTCTTCTCCTCCTACTCCCCTCCCACCAATTTTAGGAAAATGATCTAGCACAGAAGTAAAGCCAGAATAGGAGCTACTGCCTTAGCTGTTATCACAACAGTTTTATCACTTGTCATCTCCCTAGAATAAGGTCAATGACCTATTTATAGTGACAGGTATGATATGGAAAGAAAAATGCTGGTCATGCATTATTCCGTGTGTGGAGTGGTACTGTAATCCCTCTTGTGAAAGGTGTCATCCCAGGTTTCTGTAAAGAAGGTACTTCTGGTACTTCTGCTTCTGTGGACACAAACCTTATGAGCTACCAAGCTGGAAACTGCCTTCACTGACATAATACAGCTTTCTGTCTATCTGACATTATGGGGAGGTCGTTTCCTCCTGTAATCAACAGTTTCAGGCTGTTTTGCTGCTTCTGCGTTTTTCAGATCAAGTTTTGGACAGAAATGTTATTTATAATTTCTGGCTGAGCAATTGCCAACTTCTCTTCCTCACCACAGCTGTGTGGGTGCACCTATAGGTGTAATAGCTGGAGCGGCATGCTTGCAGCAGTGCAGTGAGCTGCTGAAGAGCAGGCAACTAGTATCTCAGAATGACTCATGCATCCAGTGCATACATAAATCTCTGTTTTTGGGCTTAACCTAACAGCAACGCTGTGGGGGCCCAGCTCATTCACAAGGCGTTTGTTTGTTCTTCGTTGACTTTAGCTCTTGCTAACAACAGACTTTATGTTTTACTAAGGTAGAAGGCAGGTTTTATAAAGTTGTCACTAAAGTATTTGTGCAGTAATAATATTGGAGAGACACCGTTGCTGTGTTTGTTGTCAGTATTATTTAAACAACAGGCTGTTCTGTCATTGAAGGTGGCAAAATAGATCCATCAGGATCATAGAATCATAGAATAGTTAGGGTTGGAAAGGACCTTAAGATCATCAAATTCTACCCCCCCTGCTATGGGCAGGAACACCTCCCACTAAAACATGTCACCCAAGGTGCTGTCCATCTTGTCCTTGAATGCTGCCAGGGCTGGAGCATTCACAGCTTCAGAGTTCAGTCCTCATTCACCATGCATTTGTCTTACAGCTATAACACAGCTGGCATACTACTGTAGGGTTACTCTCAGCTGCTTGTCAGCCTGATCCTGAGCTGTGTATAAACAGAAGTGAGCATGGCATTACGAATTCTGATGAAAAGCTCTTCTCTTTCCCCGTGCTTTCTCTGCTTGCTGACTGCCTCTGGCAGATCAGCACTGAACCAGCTGTGATGGCTCCGAGCGGCTGAACAGCTGTCACAGGGGATGCTGCAAATTCAGCATGTTGTGGGGTTTTTTTTGTTATTGTGTTTTGGGTTTGTTTGGGGTTTTTTACTTTGAGTCAGGTTAGATGCTGTTTTTCTGGAGTTGTGTGCAGCTTGGCAGAGTTCATTGAAACCATCATCAGTTTGCACAAGTGGTATGCTGTGTTTCTGTGGAATGTTGAGAACTGAGAATGCCTTGAAGACTGGAGGATGTGTTCTGTGAGACGTTCAATTCAAAGTTAGTGCAGTAAGCGGGTGAGGCAATTAACCGGTGGTATAAGCAGGTGAATTCTGCCTCCTGCTCAGTGCAGTGTGTGTGTTGAAGTAGATGCATAGACAATTTTTAGTGCTGGAGCAATTCTTAGTCATAGTCAAGTGAAAAGGTTTGTCTAAGACAGACTTGTCTAGGAGCAACTGAAGCATGTGTTGTGGGAAACAACAGGAGTGAAGCTGGCCTGTGGAAATCAGATAGGGTCAGTAACTGTAATCTTCTCAGGGGTTCTTGGTGTATTTAGGGTCTTGGAGAGCTGATAAACTCCTGGCCTCAGTGGGGACTGCTCTGGTTTTAGGTCCTGTGGTAAATCTGATTGTAAATGATAATAGTGTGGGGAAAAAAATGGTGACATGCCAAAAATCTGGGACTGTGTCCTCACCTGCTGGGGTCCCTGACTGCTTTTGTTTTCTTGTGCGGTGTTCAGCAGTCAACTGGGTGAATAATCCTATTATTTCACCTCCTTTCCATGCAGAAAATTGGGGACTCATACCGCGGCTATTGTGTGAGCGAGACAGAATTAGAGAGTGTTCTAATGCTACACAAGCAGCAAACACAAAGTGTGTGGGGGACCCGCCAGTCTCCAAGCCCAACCAAACCTGCCACACGGTTCATGTGGAAATCTCAGTATGTCCCATATGATGGGATCCCCTTTGTCAATGCAGGTAACTAACTTTTATTCTAATAATTGCTTTCAAAATTTCAGCATGAGGTGCGAACTGTCCATAAAGGATTGTTATGGTGTTCCTTAGTGCTGGTGAAGTCAAGGCACAAACATACCAGAAGAGCAGCTTGGGCTCTTCTGTGACACAGTCAGGAGGAGCTTGTTTCCTTGAAACCACAGAGTTATGTTCTGCTGTGATTATTTCCTTTTTTTCTTGAGAAATAAATTAGTGAAGTAGTATTTGATGGGAGTTTTTGTGATGAGATCTTTAGGTGGAGGTCCCATCTGCTCTGTCAGGATGTGAAAGTTCTTGTGAGGGTAGGAGCTTATTTGAGTTGTCTTGCCTAACTTGGAGATCCTTGGAAGAGTTTGTTCCATATTTAAATGGCACCCTTTGGAAAAAACAAATGTAAAAGAAAAAAATAAACATCAACATACCTCAGCAGACAGATTTTGGGGTTTTAAAATGAATGTGCAGGTTCCACAGGTTGGGAATTGCTCATGCAGTGCATATGTGAAATTACAAAGAATTCATTCAGATATCAAATGATCTGGTTTTAATTGTTCCATAGTGATTATGAATAACTGGAATGTAGGTTATGTGCATGTATTTTGGTTTAGTGTTTTTTGTTTGCTTGTTAGTTTTTTTTCCGAAAGTAACTGAAAAAGTGAAATGATAGCACCAGTTTTAAAGCTTCAGCCATAAACTGAGGTACAAGAAAGCTAAGAGTAAATTCAAGCCAACTTACACTCTTATTTTTTCCCAAAAATGCTTTTGAGGCATCTTTAGCTTCCTGTTAAGTCTGCCTGATAGGTGAGTTTCCCCACAGTAAGATATTTAGAGCAAAAACATGCACTGTTTTCTTTTTTCCCCTTTAAAGTTGTAGACCAGTAGAGATTCATTTATTAAACTAGTATTTTTTGCTTTACTCAGATCCCCAAAGAGGCATTATGTATATATCTGAAGTGTTGCCTTTCTAATATGTTTAAGTTTAGTTTATAACTCTTCTATGAAAAGCATTCCTTAAAGTCCTTTCCACCTGTAAAGCAGAGGCTGTAAATACGATGTACTGAACGGCAGTTTAAATCCCAGATAACTGAATTCTAAACTGTGCAGGACAAACGTGTTGTTCTCTAGGAATTTATCCCTTTTGTGTAAGTACCAGTCTGTAATACCTTCCTGGCTGTGCTTCAGCTGTGGGTAAATACAGAGAAGCTGAGTAGCTCCTTATAGTGTGAAACAGGCAGTAAGCATTGAAATCTTTATTGTTAAGATCAATTTTGTACAGTTGATACTTTTGTAAAATAAGGACCCCATCAAGTTCCTTGAGATTCATGTCAACAAGGACTGATTTAAAGCTCTGTAGTGGTTTAAGCCCAGCCAACAACTAAGTACAGTGCAGCTGCTTGCTTGCTTCCCCTTATCCCCAGTGGGATGGGAAGGAGAATCTGAAAAAAGGTGAAAAGCCATGAATGAGAGAAGAGTAGCTGAGTAGCTGAAATAAAAGTTATTTTTTTTTTTAAAATGAGATAGTTAGGGGGAGAGGAAGGAATAAACCCCGTGCCCTGAAAAAACAACTGATGCACAGTACAATGGCTCACCATCTGCTGACTGATGCCCAGCCAGTCGCTGAGCAGCCATCGGTGCCTTCTGACCGGCTCCCCCTGTTTATATACTGGCTGTGACATTCTGTGATATGGAATATCCCTTTGGCTCTGCTTCCTCCCAGCTTCTTGTGTCCCTCCTCACTGGCAGAGCATGAGAGACTGAAAAGTCCTTGATCAGGGTAAATGTTACTTAGCAACAATTTAAACATCAGTGTGTTATCAGCATTGTTCTCAAACTAAAGCCAAGAGAGTTGTGTACCAGCTGCTAGGAAGAAAATTAACTCTCCCACCTGAAACCAGGACAGCTGTTGAAGTCTTTTCAATCCTTGATCTTAAACTTTAAGTTTCTTTTTAAAAAAGAAGCAAGATGTTTGTTACACATAATTCTCTTTATTAACTTTAGTTGCATTGTTTTGTTGATTTATTTTTTTAATTACTATTTTTATTTTTTAGTGCCAGTCTAAAGTAATAAATCATTGGATAGCTTATGGAGACATATTATGTTGCTGTTGTGATACTTTAAAAGGTTTTGGTTGTATTACATGGTATAGGCAGCTCCTTGCCTGTGCACTGGACTGTGTGAATTATAAACAAAATATAACTAAACATGATGTGGAAGAAATTTGGAGGAAGTTCCTTTCTTGACAATTTTAATGCTGTGCCTGTTACCCCTTTTGTTAGAGTTCTGACTGGATGAAGTCACTTGCTTCGAGTGCTCAGCAGTATTGTTTAAGCCTGTCTGATTTTTGTGTGTGTATGCCACACTGAAACAGTGTTATTTAGAAGATAAGGTAGGTCAGACTTGCAGCTAAGAATTGCTAGGCAGTATGGCCTGAAATATTGATGCAAGACAAGAGGCTGGAAATAGCTGCCGAGTTTTGTTGTGGTTTAACTCCAGCTAGCAGCTAAGCACCACACAGCCACTCGGTTACCAACCGCTGCTGGTATGGGGAAGAGAATTGGAGGGGTAAAAGTGAGAAAACTCCTGAGTTGAGATAAAGACACTTTAATAGGTGAAGCAAAAGCTGTGTGCACAAGCAAAGCAAAACAAGGAATTCATTCACCACTTCCCATGGTCAGGCAGGTGTTCAGCCATCTCCAGGAACTCAGGGCTCCATCCCACGTAACAGTTACTTAGGAGGACAAACCTGGAATATCCCCCTGCTTCTTACTCCAGCTTTATACACTGAGCATGATGTCATATGGTGTGGAATATCTCTTTGGTCATTGGGGGTCGGCTGTCCCAGCTGAGTCTCCTCTCAACTCGTTATGCACCCCCAGCCTGCTCACTGGTGGGGTGAGGAGCAGAAAAGACCTTGATTGTGTTAAGCACTGACCAGCAGTAACTAGGACATTCCTGTGTTGTCAACTCTGTTTTCGGCACAAATCCAAAAGGTAGCCCCATACTGGCTATTTTGAAGAAAATTAACTCTATCCCAGCCAAAACCAGTACACCTTTGACTTCAGCTGTGGATTTTCTTGGCTACTTTGGGAATTCTGCTTCTGTTATGTTTGTTACCAGGATTGTGCTACTTTGATAACTTGCAAGACTATTCGTCTTGTATTGGTGTTCAGCATGGCAGAATCCAATATTTGCCGTCATATATGCTGTAGGAGTGTTGTGAGGTGTAGTAAGGTTGGGAAGTGCTTTGAAAAATGGTCTGTGTCCTTTTCATCCTGTGAGAGAAGCATTTGTACTGTATTTGAATGCTTTCTACACTTGAGTGTTCTGCCTTCTGAAGACTCTGATGGTAAACAACTGTTTTGTAACTCTCATCTTTTATTTAGTGTTGTTTTACCGTAATAACTTCAGTGGTTGGTTGAATAAATGGAGTGCATTACTTTCTGTTCCCAGGAAGCAGAGCCATTGTAATGGAGTGCCAATATGGGCCAAGGAGGAAAGGGTTCCAGCCCAAAAAAGCTGGTGAGCAGGAAGGCACCTCTTGCCATCTGTACAAAGCCACTTGTCCAGCAAGGTAAGAATTGTCTGTAAAGCTGGAACAGCAACTCAGCATCCTAAAATGTTCTTTCTGTGAGCCTTGACAGAGCACTCTTTGGGGATGGTAGCTGATACACACTGTAGCTCTTAGCTTTGCCTCCTTTAACTTGAGGTTGATACTCAGAGGGAAGAAGGAAGTGTATAAGGCTGAGATTTCATAGATTGGCTGGATGCAAAGTAGCAGTCCATCAGGTTATGATGCACAAATATGAATCATTATCTACCTGGATGGTAGGTAGTGTGGTGTCCTTTAGTGACCATTTTTAGTCTAAAACTTTTAGTATATTTGTTATTTTTCCTTCAGGCTTTTAATTACACTTGTATCAATAATCCTAATTTAGCAGATGACCTATTTTCTGAAGGAGTTACAGTTCTTCCTGTTCACTGGGGACTTTCTCCTTATCTGACACTAACGTTTTTTTGCATTATTCTTGGACATCCTCCTGGGTGCTTGTTCAGTTCTTACTGAGCTAAGAGTGCATTTACCTGGACAGTTGCACCTAGGTATGTATGTGCTCAATTCTGGCTTCAAGCTGGCTGAAGCCTCCTCAGAAATTGTGTTGTACTGAGGGACAGAGTGTTTTTGTTGAGGTACAAAATCACTCTGGCTGAGCGGCTTCCAGACAGCCACAAGAGTTTTTGTCTGCGTCCATCTGCATCCATGTCTGCTGATGTGTGCTTAACAATTCTACAGTTCCCTTTGGGATTCCTCACACCCTGCAACACTGCTTGAACTTTATGCTAATATCTGATATGAAGTAGGTGGGGTTTTGCCTCCTCCCCCTAAGCACAAGTGTATTGAAGGAGAATTTTTTTTTTATCCTCACCCCGGAAGGATCTATATTAAAAAGGTTCAGAAGTTTCCGGAATACAGGGTTCCTACTGACCCTAAAATTGACAAGAAAATCATAAGAATGGAGCAGGAGAAAGCATTCAACATGCTGAAGAAGAACTTGATAGATGCTGGTGGTGTCCTCAGGTGAAACTTCCATATTTTTTTTCCTTTATCATGACAAATCAAAAAAGAGCAGTAATTTGCTTGGTTTCTTTTATTTTTTAGTCACTTGATTAAGGCTCTTGCTTAATATCAATAGTAAAAAAAAAAGAATCTCACAATGTCAGTCAGACTTCTGTGGCTCTGGAGTGTTAATTCAGGAAGTGTCTTAAGCACCAAGCTGTGAAACTTCAGCAGATGTTTTCATGCAAGGAATAGATAGAAATGGTTGTGTTATCTGGGGATCTGAGCTGGTTTATTTTGCCTTGATGGGTATGAGAGGGCTCTGAGCACTAAAATGCAGCATCTTCCAGCTCAGGGGCTGTAAAATCTTAAGGCAGTGTACTTAGGTTGATTTTGGTTGTCAGACTGTTCCCCCAGGAGACTGTTTTTTGCCTTTGCTTGAGAATTATGCATAGAAACTCTCTCCTTCCTGCCAGGTGGTATGTACAGTTACCCACTCAGCAAGCCCACCAATATCATGAAATGGAAACTTCCTGCCTCCCTTCTTCACCCTCCCAATTTTCTGTGCCTTCTCCTGAGGAGGAGGAGGAAGTTGTTAGAGATGAGAACTGTATTCTGCCTTCCCGACTTCATCCTCAAGTGGCAGACAAGATCCGAGAACTGGTGTCTCAGGGAATAGAGCAGGTCTATGCAGTGAGAAAGCAGCTGAGGTACAGAACTTTGTCATGTTCTCATTCTGTAGTGCTATATCTACTTTTGCATTTGATTAATTTGGTTTGCAGCTAAAGGGCAGTGCTGATGCATTACTGAATATATTCCCCATATGTCATGAGAACCTGTTTTTCCCAGCTTTTGTCTTCTCTTTCCATTTCGTTGTATATAGCTGCTAAGAGCTGTTGTCCTTTTTAAAGTTAGTTGAATAAATGGGGATTTTTAATTCTCTACTCTGTAGCAGATGAACAAGATGAACTGAGTCAGAAGATCATCTAGCTTGCTCTTGTCATTACAAGGGGAGGGACGGGTAGGAGTGTCTATAACAGAGGGAGATAACACTGTATTTTAAATATGCATATTTTAATGTCCTTTAACATGTGACAGAAAGTATGTGGAAAGAGAATTATTCAAGCCTGATGAAGTGCCAGAAAGACATAACCTGTCCTTCTTCCCCACTGTGAATGACATCAAGAACCACATTCATGAAGTGCAGAGGTCCCTCAGGAACGGCGAGATGGTATATAATTCAGAAAGTATCCCGGCAACAGTATGTTGGCCTTTGTGTTTCTTTTTGATTTTTCCAGTTAAATACTGGAAATTGTATTTTAGTTTTTATGACTTAGCTGTATCTCATCCAAAATTCTCTGTGACTTTGTTTCCAGCAGTAGTATTCTCAGTGGAATCTCTGTCTGAGCAAGATTGGATTAAATATGAATAAAACCATCTAATCTTATTCAGTGTTTATCTCATCAGCATTACATTGCTATTAGTTGATTGACAAATTATACAATACCAGCACTTCATGATGCTGCATGAACTGGAAACCACATGGTGTAGAGAAATTGACACGTCAGAAAATTTTGTTCATGGCTTTGTCATTGTGTTTTGGAGAAGTTACTTTTCCATATCTGAAAACCGGGGATGAAGTATGTCTCAAGTGTAGTCTAAATTAGGGCTTGCACAACATTTTGAATGCATAGATATTAATAAATGCACTTATAGTAAGTGAGGTAAGCATGAAGTAGATACTTCAGAATGGTTGGTAACTCTTATGTGGTGTTCCTTAATTTTCTTCCACCTGTTGAGTGATGAAGGATACACAGTGATCCTAGTTTTCCCACTTATGAAGCTGACTACTAAGGAATTGCTGGTTTAAAATCAGCTTTGACAAACTGTACTGTTAAATGATGCTGTGTCATCAGTCTTTTCCCTCTCCTTACACTGCTCTTGGCCCAGGTGAGTGAGTGATCCTTGTTAGCCAAATGGTTTGACTATTTTCTATTTTAAAGTCTTTGAACTGGTATGAGCAGACTTTAGCCTTCTCTGGTACAGTATAAGTTAAAATATCTTTTACAAGTTGGGGTTTTTTGAAGGGGGGGTGGTTGAGTTTTTCTGTAAACCAGAAGCCTCCAAATTGCTGCATAGTTACAAGAAAGTCAGTGTAGTTTCAGACTGTTTTCTTATGGGTCCTGTTGAGCTTGTGTTCAAAGTTAGACAAACTTGCACCCTTTCTGAGAACTGACATCTTTTTCCTTTCAGCTGCAGTGGACAACAGACAGTGGGAATGTTCTCACGGAAACAGTGACTGTTACATTTGCCTCACCACCTTCAGATGGTAGGACTGCATTAACAACTTTGCTGTCTTCAAATGTGATCTCTTTCATAAGTTATGTCACAGAAGTTCAGTTTCCTTCCAGTGAGGTTGCTGCTGTGTTCTGCTGCTCAGCTGAGTTTAAGAAGGGCTATCTTGGTTTGTCTATTTTAGCATACTTTTTTTAACTGGGTGACTGCATACGTCAAAAAATATGCATAGTGTGATGGGGGTGCCAGAAGTATGACAATTACAAATTTGGCTTTTGTTTAGCATCCTAAAGCAACTGAAGATTTTAATGGGATGGTTATTTAGAAGCAACATTTTACCTTGGATAAAGGTGCTAGTAACACCTATGTAAAGATAATTAAATTGCTGCAGAACAGATGCATCTGTCAGGACACACAATACCCAGGACTCATATGGGTACTTGAGTTCCTTGAGGGTTTGTGCTTCACATGTGCTCAACTGTCTTGATACAAAGGACTTAAATGAATATTGGGATTCCTGCTTCTCACAGTAGCTTGAGTTCTGCTGCTAGGATCAGATCCTGAAAAATAAACATGATATTTCTATTGTCAGGATTGAGAGCACTCTTTTCTATTTTTTCTTAATACATAGAAATAGAAATAGAAACTTGTGTTTAGTGGCAGTAGGGCTGTGAGAGATGTTTCTTCAGTTTTTTATGTGGTGTAATGTCTTTATTAATGTGTCGTGGTTTAAGCCGTAAATCAGCCACGCAGTTTGCTACATGGAGAATCGAAAGAATGCAACTCCCACAGGTTGA
>JANRGW010042625.1:0-27248 GCA_024733675.1 Psilopsiagon aymara | reverse complement strand
CCCCCAGTTTTTTACCTTCTGGGCATGACGTGCTATGCTATGGAATACCTCTTTGGTCAATCTGGATCAGATGCCCCTTCTTTGCTCCCTTCCGGCTTACCCTCCTCCCTGGCATTCCTCTATCTATTTATGTCTTCATTACTGTAGTAATGTGATAAATGCAATAATCACACCAAATATTCTGCGTGCTTTCCACACAGCATCAGTGTTTCACTCTTTGCAGTTTGATGGCAGTTAGCAGGTGGAGAATTATCCAAACTAGTTCTTTTTGTCCACTGTCTCCTCTGAAACATGTCTGTAAGTGTCAGTGTTGTCCACCTTTCATATGATAGCCTAGAGCGCACACTCAAGATGTAACAGGTCTATGTCTCAGCCTGAGGCAGTTCACACCTGCGTTTCCCAGGGGAGTGACTTAACCTGTGGAAAGGTAAGGGAAAAGGAACTTTCTCCAGCTTTTCTGATAGAGCCTTGAAACTGCAGCTGAGAATTTAAGATTTATTGGATGAGAGAGGATGAGCATACGAAGTTCCTTGACTTAACCCACTGACATGCTGATGGGACTGTTCACCTGAAAAAGTGGTGCTTTTTGCTTTATTTATTTTTTTTTTCTTTTTCTTTTATTTGTGCCTTATGAAAAGGAAAATAAGTAAGAGCAGTTGTGAAAGCAGAAATTGGATTTAAGAAATTTCTTGCTTCCAGATTAGAAGGCCTGTTCTTTGGCTTCCAGTTCATGTCCCCTCTTCTGCATTTGCTATGTGATCCAGAGTCTTTCAAATCTTTATGTGTGGTTCTACAGATGTAGCAAATGTGGACAATATATATTCTTTCTTTTCCATATTGATGGTTATGTTCTTCTCTTGGGAAAGGAGAAATAAAGATTTGAATCCAGAGGAAGTATTTACATTAAATAGGACATGGAATCTAGTTTTCCTGTCTTGAACACACACTGTAACCTCCAATCAACTATCTAAAATTGTGCTGCATCCCTACATATTATAGGTTCTCAGGGAAAGGGAGACACTTTGATTCTATGGCGAGTATGGTAAAATCCTATGTTCTCATTCAGGATGCTGAAAATTGCCTGTTGCCTTTCCTATTTATTTGCATAGACATTATTAAAGACTAATGTTTGTCAGTTTGCTGGGGAAAACCTGATGTTATAGTTCTACTACAAAAAGTAATAGAATCTTAATTTCCTACATCAAAAAAACTAAGTGTCTGATAAGATATAGAAAAGAAAAATAATAAAGAAGAAAAACGAAAGGTCTTGGAGACATGGTCTGCTAATGTACAGCCGCAGTACTATATTTCAGCCTTACTGTTCCTGTATATTATGAAAATATATGCTCTGATTCTTCTTATTAGCTGTCTCTGTAGTGTACAGAAGTTACAGAAATTCCATGAGGGACATGAATTTTAGAAAAACACCAAAAAATGAACAAAAAAAACAAACCCAGGCAACCACGATAAATAATTTTATTACAATATTTCTTAGATTTTTCTAACAAATGAGTGTACATCTTATTACATGGTGATAGAACTGTATCTGTCTATTTTGGAAAGGGCTGTGTTGTAGGAAGACATTTATAACCTGCAACAAGAATACCTCTGGATTAAAATAAAAATTAAAACTAAACAGGAATACAGAAAGGAATGTCTTTTACAAAAAAATCATCCTTTAATCTTCCAAGGCTTATTTCCACATACCATTTCTCCAATCTGAAAAGCAAATCTGAAGAAGTGACGCAGTATATGAAGATTTATATTCTGTTACATTTTTAAGTATTAGAAACTATGATCATTGATGTTCATGAGTGGCTACTTGTATTTTGTAAATATAGAACCTGTGTGCATATAAGAATTTCAAAGCCTACTAGGATACAGAGTGCAACTACAGAAAGAGGATGCATTTAAGAGATACCAACACCGTGCTTTAACATCTGGCTCTGCATATTTCTGCTGATTACAGCGGGGGTTTTCCAGAAGGAAAGCTGTGCAGAACGGATTTGGGAAATTTTTATTTGAAGAAAACACAATGCCAGTATGACTCAGACTACTTCCATTTCCATGTCTGGAACTTGTCGTTAGTGTTTGATTAAGTTCCCATATCTAGGAAAATAACAAGACTGTGGTGTGACAGTAATTCGAGGTTTCTAGAATCATTATCTTTTTTTCACTTCAGCTAGTGATGTTGCATACGAATTGATGAAGTACAGAATACATTGACTGCATTTGGTAATGATCTTTTCCTGACACCACAATACCAAAAAACTCCAAAACAACCCTGTTCATATGTAACTTTATTAACCAAAGAGACAACATGAAGCCCATTTTTTAGATCCATTGAAAAACTTTCATACTCCTATTTATATGCTTGAGTGTTTCTACAGTCATCTTGAGCAATCATAAGAGATTTCATTTCTTACAAGATTTTTCTCACCATTCAAAGAAATTCAGTGAAAAAGCCCATTTAGAAATTTCTGGAAAGGCAGCTTCTATTTTGATCTTTAGTATATTATATTTAAACTAATTTTAATCCCTCAGACTCAGTATAATTATTTATTATTTATTTTTCTGAAAAAGAGATCTAAATCTGAGCCCAACCTTCAAGCAGTTCCAAAATGTGAAAGCATATTAATCAAAATATTATAGTTATTCCCTGAAGATAATTATGGCTTTCAGTAAGGTCATGACATGTCATAAAAACAATATCCAAGAAGATATTACCCTTTATACAAATTACCCTTTTGTTCCCTCCAAAGGGATCACTGATGACATTTAACAGTTGCATATGAACTTGATACGGTTCCTCTGCATGAAAATATGTGGAAGTTGGTAACGTTTTGCTTGTAAATGGAAAAGGATGAAAAAGAAGATTAATACATGACAAGCCTAATGCAACATAACCATAAAGTTATTTCATCTTTTAAATGAGATCTATTAAGATTTAAATACCTGCAATAGATCACAAATTATTTTTTTAGTTAGTTAAGAGAATTTCCTAGCACCAAATGTTTAACTAGCTTCGTGTTTGTAGAATATTTGTTCCTAGAATCATTCTGCACATGACTGTAGGTACTTGTTAGGTGATGAAAATTAATTCCATCTTCATTTAAAGTTCATTCCCAGTTTTACATGTTGCTATGATCCAAATCACACAAATGCCACTATAGAAAACTTCCTATAAACTCTATAGGCAGAGAGGTATGACTTCACTTTTACAAGCCCTAGTGCTCACAGCATCTTTAACCATAACCAATCCAGTATCTGTTGTAGGGACAGCACTCTGGCCACTTGAGGGATCTGCTTGGTGGAGTGTCATGGGATAAAGTGGTGCATCCCAGGAAAGAGGAAGTGAAGCAAAAATGCCAGGAGGCCTGAGTGGATGAACAAAGAGCTCCTGGACAAACTTGGACACAAGAAGGAAGCCCACAAAGGGTGGAAGCAGTGGCAGGGTAGCCTGGGGAGAAGATAGAGAAACTGTCAGAACACTCAAGGATCAGGTTAGGAAAGCTGAAATCCTGATAGAATTGAATCAGGCCAGGGACATTAAGGCATCAAAAAAACCTTCTGTAGCTACCCTGGAGATAAAAGGAAGGCAATGGAAAACATGGGCCTCATCCAGAAGGAAATACGAGACTGGCCACCCAGAACAGGGAGAAGGCCAAAGTGCCCAACAACTTTTTTCCTCAATCTTCACCGGCAAGAGCTCCAGCCGTACTGCCCAGGCAGCAGAAGGCAAAGGCGGGACTGGAAAAATGAAGATCCACCTGCTGTAGAAGATCAGCTTTGAGACCATTTAAGAAAGCTGAAACTGCACAAGTCCATGGGACCTGATAAGATTCATCCACAGGTCCTGAAGAAACTGGAGGATATAGTTGCCAAGCCATTATCTATCTTGAGAAGTCATGGCAGTCTGGTGAAGTTCCTGCTGACTGGAAAAGGGGAAATATAAGCCTTATTTTTAGAAAGGGGAATAAAGAAGACCGGGAGAAGTACAGGCCAGTCAGTCTCATCTCCATGCCACCAATGTCCTGGAGCAGATCCTTCTGGAAACTATGCTAAGGCATATGAGGACAATAAGGGGAAGACTGGTGACAGCCAACATGGCTTCACTAAGGGCAAATTGTGCCTAAGAACTTTTGTGGCATTCTATGTTGCAGCCACAGTGTTGGTGGATAAAGGAAGAGTGACTGATGTTATCTAGCTGGACTTGTCCAAAGCATTTGACACTGTTCCAGGTGACATCCTCGTCTCTCAATTGGAGAGGCATGGATTTGATGGATGGACCACTTGGTAGATAAGGAATTGGCTGGATGGACGCATGTAGAGTGTTGTAGTCAATGGCTCAAGGTCCAAGTGGAGATTTTTGTCAAGTACTGTTCCTCAGGGATTGGTGTTGGGATTGAGGTGTTCAACATCTTTCTCGGTGACATGGACACTGGGATTGAATGCGCTTTCAGCAAATTTGCCAATGACACCAGATTGAGTGATGCTGTCGATGTGCTAGAGGGAAGGGATGCCATCCAGAGGGACCTTGACAGGCTCCAAAGGTGTGCCCATGCGAACCTCATGAAGTTCAACAAGGCCAAGTGCAAGGCCCTGCACGTGGATTGGGGCAATCCCAAGCACAACTACAGGCTGGGAAGAGTCTGGATTGAGAACATCCCTGAGGAGAAAGACTGGGATGTACTGATTGATGAGAAGCTCAGAATCAGCTGAAAGTGTGCACTCAGAGCCCGGAAAGCCACCCATATACAGGACTGCATCAAAAGGTCCATGACCAGAGAGTTGAGGGAGGTGATTCAGCACCTCTACACTGCTCTCACAAGATCACACCTTTAGTACTAAGCTCACCTCTGGGGCTACCAACATCATAGGGACGTGGACCTCTTCAAGTCCAGAGTAGGGCCACAAAGATGATCAGAATAAGGTCTCCTGGGGAGACCTTATAGCAACCTTCCAGTACCTAAAGAGCCCTACAAGAAGTCTAGAGAAGGGCTTTTTACAAGGGCCATAGGGATTGGACAAGGGGTGAGGACTTTTACTGAAAGAGGGGAGATTTAGATTAGTTATAAGGAAGAAGTTCTTCACTGTGAGGGTGGTGAGTGACTGGAACAGGTTTCCTAGAGAAGCTGTGGATGCCCCATCCCTGGAAGTGTTCAAGGCCAGGTTGGTTGGGGCTTTGAACACTCTGGTCTAAGGGAAGGTGTCCCTGCTTGTGGCATGGAGGGTGATCTTCCGATGATCTTTAACGTCCCTTCCAACCTAAACCATTCTATGATTCTATGACTACTCAAAAAAAAAAAAAAATAAAAAAAATGCAAAGCAAAAAAATACCAAAAAAGCAGGGGAAATTAATTTACTTAATTGGATTTGCATCCATGCCAGGATTTTGGATATTTTTACTTCAATGCAATGATGTCTTATCTGCAACTTTATTTCATGAATTATTTTGAAAGAAACACTACTGTTTATTACATCTCTCGATATTCAAGATGCAAAAAACTGAAGGTACTATTCTTTAATTTAAGAACATGGAGTCCTTCATACTTTAGCTTACTAATATGTAAATTCCACATTCTTTGCCATTTAGCAATTATACTATAAAAATTAAAGGCTTGGAACTAATTTCTTTCATTAGCATAAGTGTTTTGATATGAATATTTTGCCAATGCAATTAAGTTTAATACAAGAAATTAGAAACTAGAAATTATTAAACCATTTTGTCTATCCAGCCTTTGTGGAGCTTGAAATAGAGTTTGCCTGTCACAAATTGGTTTCCCATCTCCACTATATGAGTTCAAAGAATGACCATGATTAGTGTTGGACTATTACAATTCTAGTTCTCAAAATCTTTTGGGAAGTGGATGTGCATATCTTTTAAGGTGTCACAGAAAAAGACAAAGCCTGGAATTTAAATGTAATGTAGATACTAAAGAACCCAAAAGCATGCTGAAAAAATCCTAGTAGAATTCATTAGGTGGCCCAAGGTTTATGTTTCTAAATGGTCTTGATAAGGGTGAGTAGCTTACTGCTGCTGTGGTCCCTAAATGTGAAGAGGATCTTGGAGTAGGTATTTTAATAGTTTAGATTTCTCGAAGACCTGATGTAACGGTTAGGCTTTCACCATTGTCGGTATGCAGGGACAAGTGTATACAACAGAATAGCAATACAAAGTTCTAATGAAAAGATAATTATTGACCACTTAATTATATACTAATCCAGTTATCTAGGAGAGAATTTTAGGGGCCTGTCTACCTCTTCCATTTCCTAGGACTGTTTTTTGGTCATCAGATGACAGGGAAGGGACACAAGATATCTCATCTGCTCTTCAAGATATGTTTGGCATTTTAGGCAATGATAATCTAAGGGAAAGTACACAATATTTCGGAGAAACAAAAATCCAAATTTCTCTTCCTGAACATCTCTTGATTCTCACCATTGCTTTGGAAACTCTTTATTCGCCATAAATAAATTTGTGATTCCAAATTTATTGAAAAATACTGTAGTCACCTTAGGACACCTGCAGAACTACCTGTTTGAATATGCTCCCAAAGAACATTATCTCAGCAAAAGGACTTTATAGACTGCAGAAATGAACCAAACATTTCTACTGTCTACCTAGCTTCCACCTCAAAACTGCACAGGCAAAACCTATGATAACCTTATCAAAAAAACTCTGGCAACAAAACCAAAAAAGTACCCACAAATAAAAACAAGCAAACCTAACCAACCAAACCCAAACCAAAGAAAAAACCAAAGCCCAGAAACCAAAAAAAAGTGACGAAGATATAGTTCAGTACTGTAAAGAGGATTAAAAGTAAACTCCCTGAAAGAAGATTAATCTCATAAGAAAGCCAAAGATAACTCCATGACTGGAAGTAAAAGTCAGGAAAATACACATCCAACACAAAAATTAAGTAAGAGCCAATATCAGTTAATAACAAACTACAAAAGAATCTATCCGTATTTTATTCCTTTTAGTATTTCTTTCAGGATCAGGAAACACTTTTGAAATCTAATATTTGCCAAATATATATTGCACGTAATAGTTTTGTCATTTATACAGGAAAAAAGCAGTGAAGAATTTTTGCAAGATACTGGTCATCCATGTGATTGAAGCAAAGACATATCTAGGGCAAGACTAATTTCATTAAATTTAACCAGATTTTTGTTACAAGCATTTTTAGCAAAGCATAAAGGTCAGCTGAACTGGACCTTTAGAGACCCTCCTTATCTCTGTTAGCTGCAAAAGGATTCCAGACTGTGGGTTCATGTATAGTTGTTGACAGCAGTAAACATCCAAAGTTAAAACATCCCCAACTAGAGGGGAGATTTCAGGTATGAGGATCTCTGTAAATGGTATTGCATGAAAGGCCAGTTGATGCTAGAAGTCCATTTTAACTTTAAAATCTATTAATATGTAATTAGCATTAGTTATTGCACAGCCACTGCTGGGGAATAATCCCTTTATTCCTTAATATATTATTTATTTCTTTCTGTACCTGGATCCTTCAAGCAGTCCATGTACCTGCTGTACTTTCTAATCTGACCAATTTTCAAACCTTAAAAATTATTTTGTATTTTTCTGTTATTTTTGGTTTGTTTGTTTATTTGTTTGCTTATAAAGCTGTCTCACATCTTACAAGCCCTTAATTACATAGTTTCTTACTGCTATTAATAAAAGTCTAAATATTTTAATGGCATTTTATATGCAAATGACAAGATAATTTTATCCAAAGAATTTACTTGGCCTCTGCTTTATTTTGGCCACTCATGACATATTAGAAGACAGATATTTCACAGATGTGGGGGAATAAAAGCCCATTAATAATTAAGGTACTCAGTTTCATAATTGCATACACTATACAGGTAAGTACAACAGAAGAAATTTGTTCTACCACATAGGGCTGTAGAGAAACATGACATTAAAAACTGATTTTTCCCTCTGCTACATTTTGCATATGCAAATTCTAACTGCAGACCTCTTTATGCGTGTGCATTTATTTTTTTCTGTTTATTTTCTTTTAACAGAAGTTCCTGTAATCTCTGGTTAGTTTGATCATGTTTTTTTTGACAGGCAGCTTTTGTTTGGTCTCCCTCCAGGCCCACATTCTCTGCTGTGATATGTCACCACTGGTTGTGTCAATCATGCATCTCCACAACAATTACTGTTAGAGAAGAGCAGAGAGTGATAGTTAAACTGTGAAACCAATTAAAAACCATACATTATTGCACTATAACATTAAACAACGTGTAATTGTTGTAACAGAATAGATCTGCTTAAGGCAAAGATGTGCATTATAATAAAATTACATACATAATAGAGATTTCTACAAATGCCATATGTTCCAAAACTTTGAATGAAAACTCTGTTTATTCCTTTTTCCAGTAGGTTTTGAAATCGGAATGTGGCAAGTTTTTTACAGCTCAAAAGTTTTTAGCATGTATACTGGAGGGAAAGGAAGAAAGAGGCAAAGTAAGATTTGGGGGAAAGACAAATAGAGGAGGATGCAGGAGGTTGTGCTCGCATAGAACTGCGTATTGCAGCTATGTGCTCACATAGAGCTGTGTATTGCAACTATGGATTGTTTTATACTATGCTACTGAAAGAAAGTTCCATTAGGCTGGGTTAAATCATGACACTGACAAGCTTATATAACTTCTTAAAAAAATCCTAATATTGGAAATAGAAATGCATAATGCATTGATTTGCTGTATAGCACTGCAGGTGCAAAAGGTAACACTAAATTTTTGAGTGGTCTCTGCAGTATGTTTTCTTGTTTTGAGTGAATGGAACATATACAGCAGCTGTTGTAGTACATCACTAGAATTGGTTTCCTGGGATTAGCATAATGCTATTCTATGAATCCTCTTTTACATTTTACTGCTTCTATGTGGCTGTTTGTTTATAGACAATCCTATCAATCACCTGTATTCATTAAAAGTCAGTCTAAACAGCGCAGTTCTGTATAAATTTCTTTACCATTATTTTTTAACTGTGCAAGGGAAACCAGAGCCTATGCAATCTTTTGTCCAGTATAACACTGTCCTTTGAGAGGTAGACTAGATTTACATCAAGGTTGACTATGCTAAGATATGATCAAGCAAAAGCATCTACACTTTTCATTAAAAAGGATCATTTTGATACAGGAAAATTGTTTGGTCTGGGATAGCAAGGGAAATGTTTTGCAAATGCTGTTCCAGAACAATGATATTCAACCCATTTCAACATAAAGGTTTGGAAACGCTCGAGAGAAACCTACTTATGTAGATACAGATTTAAAAACAGCTTTGAAACTTTCTTCCAGCAAAGCCAGATCTATTGGAGGGAAAGCTTGTCTTTGTTTCACCTTCCTTTCTTTCCTCTGCCCCTCATCCAAGTGATATTACAAATGTGTTTAGCTGAATACAGCCGCGATCTGCAGCATTATATAGGTCTTTTAGTGACTTCTACTGAAAGTTACATGGTTGTCGAATTAAATACATTATTTATATATATATATTTTTTAATAGGTAGGGTATAATCCTTATGACTTTGTGGAAGAAATATTCCAAGTCCTTTTGATTGCGTTTGAAATGGTGAAGCTGTGAGTTCACTGGATCCAAAAGAAAAAAATTAATGAAAGGGGTCAAAATAACATCTTGAGTATTCCAAAGAATCAGAATGGTTTCTTGGATTAAGTATTCTGAAATGTTTTTAATTTTCACAGCTAATTATAAGCTACCTGTGTTTACCTTGATATATTTACTTGCTTTCCATATATTTTCCATCCCTTTCTGTCTTTCCAGCTTTACTTTTACAGTTTTGACATCTGGATATGGATTTAGTCATGTTCTCCTACATATTATGAAAATAAAGACAATAAACAGCTTGCATTTCCTCTGCACTGTGCAAATGCTTCATTAATTTGACATAACTAAACCCTCTATAAAATTTCAAAAGGGACACAATTTGAAAAGTATTTGAAGTAACCTTTCTAGTAGCAATGGGAACTGGAAGAGGTTAAATAGACTGAATTGACCTCTCAGCATCAATATGAGAGTATGAGATGTATACTCATAAGTCTTTTTTCTCAAAGAATTGGTGGAGAATTAATGTCTGTCAATAATAGAGTGCAAATAAAAAAGCCAAGTTTCTTATTTTTCATGTTTTAGTTGACTTAATATATTTTAGTTTATTATTTTTTTATTTTTAATAAAAAATTCAGATTGTATCAGTTAATATTTCAAGCTTGTAGTGCAATGGGGTATTTGGTTCATCTCCATAACCTGTGTATGGAATCACTACTACGTTTACAAATGGAGCTATCCAAAACAAGGGTAATACTGAGATTTTCTTAAAACACTGGTATACTGGTCATAATGGGTAAAATACATCAGAAAAAAGGTGATTTCCTTCAGCATTTCAGTGGCTTTTAGGTCATTCTGTACACATTTTGTGAGCTATATGCTGAGACTTTTTTTTTTTGAGTAATTTCATTAGAGGAAGGACATGATTTTAGATAAATCACATAATGCTTAGTTTTCTTGAATCTGGAGTATGCTGCCCCAGTTTCTTTGCCTTTCTTATCATTCATTACTCGTATTGAGATAGCATCTCTGAGGCATAGGCACCCTTTTTTGTGTTTTACAAGCATAGGAAAAAAGCGTTTCCTGCTGCCTTGCTTTTATTCTTCGGGAAGTACTGAAGTAGAGGCTAAGGGAACAATTGATGAAGGGCTTTTAACCTTTCTGACAGCTTTCCTGGGGGTCATAGCTTATGGTCATGCTTTCTTTGTCCCTCAGTTCCTGATGCTCACAAGTATATCAGGCTGAAATTATACAAACTGGGCCAGTACTTTGCACCTGTCTTCACAACCAGAATAATCCACTGAAATATCAGGAAAATGCACACTGGATCTTAAGGCCTGAGAGCATAACTGTGGCTATTATGTAACTATGTCAGAACACACTGACATTGACAGAACAATGTTGGATGGAACAGTGGTTAGAACAGGAGAGTAAGTAATAGTTCTACCAAAACAGTAGCAAAATGCATGGTTTCTGTCAACCTGTCTAATATATAGTTTAGGGCTGAATTTGTGACCAACAGCTTTCAAACATTCCTGTAATACACTGCATTAATCTGCTTACCTTGCATGCATTAACAGCAGCTAAAAGGGCCTGTGCTAACAAAACCTATTTGAGATTTCATCAGTAACTCCTGCCATGACTTGTGGAGCTTCTATCAGTCAAATGTATATAAATTCCAGGGAAATTTATTAAAATTTTAAATAGCTCAGTGATGCTGTTTCTTGCTGCTGTGATTAATAATACTGTCCACATGGGGTCAAACATCTAGTCAGCATACTATTGCAGACATACCTGATTTTTTTTTTTTTTTTTTTTTGTCATTTTGGAAAGTTTTATTTGACTTTGGATAGGAAAAAATAAATGCAGGAGAAAAAGAAAACAAACAGAGTTTCCTGAAATACTGGTTGTCTAGTGATTTCCTTTGTATTTGATGCATAGGAAGCAAAAATAGTATGAATTATTGCAATTTACTTTCCACTCCTCTCTTTTTCCCCTCTTCTTTTGTGTTTACAGAATCACAAAGTTACAGAGAGATTCAGTTTGGAAGGGACGACTGTAGGTGATCTAGTCCAAACTCCCTGCTCAAGCTGGGTCACCTACAAGGCATTATTCAGGGCTGTATCCAGGCAGCTCTTGAATATCTTCAGGGAATGAGACTCCACGACCTCTCTGGACAGCCTATTCCAATGCTTAGTCACCCTCATAGTGAAGAAGTTCTTCCTCATGTTCACATGGAATTTCCTGTGTTTCTTATGCCCGTTGTCTCTCACTCCATCACCTGGTCCTCTGATCTAGTGAAAGATATCCTGGCCCATGGCAGAGGGGAGTGGATTAGATGATCTTCACAGTTCCAACCCAAACCTTTCTGTAATTCTATGATTCTGTGTTTCTGTAATTATCTCACAAGTCTTTTAGCTTGCCACTATCTTCAGCCATGGCCAGTTCTGCTTCCCCATGATTTAAACCAGCTTACTTTTTCCTTAGTGACCTAAACCTTATGCTTTAATAATTGATTTTCTTCTTTTATGATTCTCCAGATAGTAATTTTTCTTTGTTTCTTGTCATTCCAACCCACAGTTAATCTGATACTAAACACCAGTTCTGATTCACTGGACTCCACAGCAAGAGCTTTACCTATACCTTGAATACATTTAAATGACAGTGACTGACAAACTGGAAGCCCTGAGTTTAACTGTTTTTTTGATTGTCAGACTTTCCTATTCATTTAATTCAGGTACCCACTGATTTACGTATCACATGGTTTTGCCCTGCTGAAAGGGCCTTATAGATTGCCTGAAGGTGATTCCACTTTGCATACCTTACTCTTCTAGAGAACTTCCTACATTGAAATATCTGTGACCATCTTGAGATGAAATAGTAAAGTTTTTTCTTCTTTCTTCATGACTAAAGTAACATTATTTAAACTTGAATGTAATTTACTGAAAGTACATGTATTTACAGTAAAGATGCAAATTTATTTTCCCCATATAATTACCTGTTACTGTGCTTTGGGAAAATTAGAGTCTGAGAAATAAAGGTCATTTTGGATCAAAACAGGCACTCTTGAAAATGACATCAATATAATCTGAATTATCCACAGACAAGTTTAAAATGTAAGAGCTTTTTAGCATCTGAGCTGCAGGTTTTCCTTTATGGACAGTTATTATACAGTAAGTGCACAAGATATTATTTCAAAGACTAATCTTGGCAGATCCTCAGCATTCAGATTATTTGTTCAAAATGTAACAGTGCATGTGGTTCGTTATGCGATAATTTTATTGGTGGATTGTCTTTCATTTTATTGAAAATATGCATATACATACACTCAAATACAGATTTGGAAATGTAATTGAAATAATTTAACTGACATAATAAAAATTTGAACATTTTTATGCACATACAAAACATGGACTGCACCAACTGAATCATAGAATAGTTAGGGTTGGAAAGGATTTTAAGATCATCTAGTTCCAACCCCCCTGCCATGGGCAGGGTCACCTCACACTCAACCATGTCACCCAAGGCTCTCTCAAACCTGTTCCTGGACACCACCAGGGATGAAGCATTCACAACTTTCTTGGGCAACCCACTCCAGTGCCTCACCACCCTTACAGTAAAAAATTTCTTCCTTATATCCAATCTAATCTTCCCCTGTTTAAGTTTTAACCAGTTACCCCTTGTCCTATCACTACAGTCCCTAATGAAGAGTCCCTCCCCAGCATCCTTATAGCCCCCCTTCAGATACTGGAAGGCTGCTATGAGGTCTCCACACAGTTGCCTCTTCTCCAGGCTGAGCAGCCCAAACTTTCTCAGCCTGTCTTCGTACAAGAGGTGCTCCTGTCCCTTGATCATCCTCATAACCCTCCTTTGGACTTGTACCAACAGTTGCATATGCATGTCATTTTTATGTCGAGGACACCAGAACTGCACACAATACTCCAAGCGAGATCTCAGGAGAGCAGAGTAGAGGGGCAGGATCACCTCCTTAGGGTGATGCTTAATTATTACACATCTAAAGTGAATTATGAAATAGAGCAATCAGGACAGGTAGCCAATTTTTATTTTTTGTGTTTTATATTTAAATACTTATTTTCATCTGTACGTGCTACTGAAGATCTAAAAAACCCCAAAGATATAAAAGCTAGACTAATCTATTGAAATAAATGGTGTTATGATGTTGCTTGTATCTTTATATGTTTCACACCTTTAAAACAAATGCTTTTAAGCACAGAAAGTTCAAGTAATGTCACTAGTTTTAAGCATTCCTTTTAGACCTCGCCAACCTATTCTATGTTAAAATAATCTTACTCAGCTAAAAATGTTTAACAGCAAATCAAGCAATAGAATCTGTATACCCATATTTCTATTGTAGCTATTTGATCAGGGAACAGCGCAGATAGTGTGTGTTACCACAACCTCAAATTCACTTAATTCTACAGAACATGCATAATTTGTAAACAATAATTCATCCAGTTTATCATATGGTTCAATTAGCAGCATTCCAAATATTTGCATTTTTTAAATAACATGTCAATATAGAGCAGTTTGCACAAAGGAGATAATAAATCCTGTTAGAAATTTTGTGTCTGAATTTCCTTAGACTATTTGTAGTAGTCTAAATGAAAGGAACAAATTTAATATACCTTAATGAAAATAACAAAGTCTGATACCATTTTACAAAATACTTCTGTAAAGGGTTTTGACCTCAGCTACTGAACTGTGACTCTTAAGACACATCACTAAAAATGAGATGATGGCCCAATTAGATAGCTTTCGTTTAATTATTTTGAAAATTTTATAACAACCTTGAAGGCAATTAGAAATATCTAACAGGATTCCATAAATCTTCTGCCTAACAGCACATTATTTTCCCAAAATATCTTAAGGTGACAACAATTACAGTGCCCTATGTCTAGGTAAAACATTTTCTACTGAACAATTCTCTAAGTAATTTTAGTAAAATAATAATGGAACAACAAGCACCCCTGTACCCCCTTCTTGGCCCTTATATTATCATGTGGAGCCCCTCAAATTATTGTAGTGCCCAATCACAGCATGTTGCTGTATTATATTTTGCATTTTACATGTACTCAAATCTGTCTTAATTTCGACTCGATTTTTAAATATAACAATTTTTTTTCACGTGTTATGTAGCAGTTGCTAATTTCTTCGTCTTCAGAAAAATATCAAATTTCAGTTTCATCTTTTAAATAAGCTGATATATAGTACTTTATGTAACAATTTCTTCTCCAGCTGCCAAAGAAGGCAAACTGGTGAAAAGAGAGGATACATGCAGGAAAATGGGAAAAATAACCTGAGAGACGAGGACATACTTAAAGAATTTGTCAATTTATTTCTTTACTTTACTTTTCTAGGGCATGATCAAACTAGTTCTGTGAAAAAAATAGGAAAACTCATTTTTCAAATACATTAATGGAATTTTGAAGACAGGTGCCAGAAGAAGCAGTATCTTCCATTAGAGATGTATTAACTGAAAATAATAGATAACATTTTTTCTGTCGATTTGGTTCCAAATTGCTTCATGAGTCAGTGCAGTGTAGTTCTTGTAAGAAAAGAAAAAGGGCCAATACATTTTTTTTAAAAATGAGAAAGTTAAGCCAGCTCTTCAGTATTACTTATTCATAAGTTGTCAAAGTCTGTGAAACTTTTCCTGTGAGTGTCACAGCATCCCTGCCTTTGTATTGCCCCTTCTACACCAGAGAAACTTCCTTCTTCATGATCAGAATAATGCAAATTAAAGAGAGAAAATGTGTGAGCACACCTGAAGAGCAGCTGGCAAACAAGCTTTAGCCATCTAAAATATGGCTGAACTTTCAGATTTGGAAGAGGCAGAGTAGATGGCAAGGCAAGAAGAGTACATAGAGCATTTGAGGAGGAGGAGTTAGAAGCAAGGGCAAAGATGAAGATGGATCTTATTTTTTTATTTTTAAAGTGAGGCTGAGGTGTAAGATTATGATCAAAAAATGATGTAAAGTTGAAAAATATTTGAGGTTTGCTGATTAAATGGATGAAATTATGCATTCAAACAACAATATAGAATATGTAGCACAAGATCTCGTTTTTCTGAAGCAATCAACAAAGCTCCACATTTCTGAAGGACAAATAGGCGGTGTTTCAAGTACACAAGGTAGGTTCCAGGTAAGCCACAAAGACCTTCTGTTTTCCAGGGACAAATTCTGAAGGTGAGTTAATGTCTTTCTGTCGACTGCGAGTTTGTGGAGAAAGCCCCAAAATAAATTAAAACAAGTTGGCTTTTTTCCTTTTACTTTTTTCCTTAAAACTCATAAATAGATAACTGTCTGCTAGTTCTAGATATTTCATTTTCCAAAATATCTGGGAGTATTCATTGTGTCCTTTCAAGGCTCTACATTTTTTGACAAATACTTGAATTCAAAAGCAAATATTATCTGGTTGTAGGCTAAGTAAGAGCTGCAGAATTTGGCCTGTAATAAAGCTTAATGATGCATTTAAAGTGAAAAATATATAAAATACATTTTTATTTATTTTCTGCCTAAAAATAAAATTGTGGCATTTTCAGAAATGTTTCACTTGGGTCACACTGTCTGCAAATCCATTTGACAGTTTATAGCCCAAGGACAAAAGTAAGGAGTTAGGAAATGATGAGCAAGCCTTTTCCTTCTGATAGTGCTCATGCTTGCTATTATAGAAAACACCAAATCTCAACAATCTTTGTAATTAAGTCAGTCCCTTTTTTCTTACTCTTCAACTAGCTTTGCTATTCTTCACTTCTAGGCTGATGTATACGAAGCTTATTTCTATAACTCAGTCAGTTATCCTTTTACAGATAGAGGATTGAAACAAGCTAAGGGTGACTTGGACTCTTTCAGATTCCTAAGGGGAGATGATTTGGCTCTGTAGATACTGATCATTTTCCATAGGCAAAGAAAAAGCCTGGAGTGATTATCTCAAACATACATGCCCAGTTGAATGACTAGAAACCAACGCAGATTAATCCTACCCTTGTTTTCTGCCTCTCATTTCTAATCATAAGCAGGTTTTTTTTATGTTTTATTCTTTGGATTTTTATTTTTTTTTAAAGAAAAAAAAAAGTATTCCTTATTCTCTATATATGCCATTTAACTTTCCAGTGTATAAAACTGAGATGTATAGGTTAATTTTCACTGGACAATAGGGTTAAGTTTAGTTTGTGTTATTGACTTACTGATTTCCTCTCAAAATTCAGTTGATTTTTTCCCATTCATTTTCTGGATATAAAGTAATTCTGAAGAATACCCTTTGAAGACAAACAAAAAAAAAAAACATTGGTTGAAACACATACAAAGTGTCCTGTTATTTGCACTAAAAAGGAGGAAGGGAGCCATTCCATTTTGAAGAATTAGACCATTGTGATTATTCTTATCATTTCACAGTGATTGAATAATTTGATTTTGTCATTACCAAGCAATAATGCTCAAGGTAGCCTGTGTATGTTATCTTTCAGTTTAAATTTTGCTTTTTGCCTCTCTGTCTCATGTCATGTTAGTACACTGGAGAGAGAGAGAGATATGTATACGTATGTATTGGCTTTCATGGCAACAATTTAGTAGCACGGGTGGCTACAGGGTTGGTTTCTGTGAGAAGGTGCTAGAATCTTCCTCTCTGTCCAACAGAGCCAAAGCCAGCCAGATGCAAGATGGACCCACCACTGGTTAAGGCCGAGTCCATCAGTGATGATGATAGCAACTCTGGGATAATGTATTTAAGAAGGGCTGTGGAAAACCTGTGCAACAGTGCAGTCTCAGGAGAGAAGAGTGGGAGCATGTGAGAGAACACATGAGAAAACCCCTGCAGACACCAAGGTCAATGAAGAAAGTGAGAGAGGAGATGCTTCAGATGCTGGAACAGAAATTTCCCTGCAGCCTGTGGTGCTGGCCATGGTGAGGCAGGCTGTGTCCCTGCAGCACATGGAGGACTCCACACCAGAGCAGGGTGATGGCCAAACAAGGCTGAGACCCCATGGGAAGGCTGCATTGGAGGAGGCTCCTGGCAGGACCTGTGGCTCCATGGAGAGAGAAGCCCACACTGGAGCAGGTTTTCTGGCAAGACTGGTGATCCCATGGGGGACCCACACTGCATCAGTCTGTTCCTGAAGGACTGCACCCTGTGTAAGGGACCCGCACTAGAGTAGTGGAAGAGTGTGAGAAGTCCTGCTGAGGAGGAAGAAACAGCAGAAATAGTGATTGATGAACTGACCACAGCCTCCATTTTCTGTCCCCCTGTGCCACTGGGGAGGAGGAGGTAGGGAAACTGAGAGTGAAGTTGAGCCCAGGAAGAAGGGAGGGGTGGGGGGAAGGTGTTTTTAAGTTTTATTTCTTATTATACTATTTGGATCTGATACGCAATAAATTAAATCGAGTTCCCACACTGAGTCTGTTTTCTCTGTAACAGTAACAATCTCTCCCTGTCCTTATCATGACCCACAAGCCTGCCCAGTTGAGTAAGCGGTGAGAGATCAGCTTTGCGGGGTTTCTGGCATCCAGTGGGGGCCAACCCACTACAATATATTTTATATATTTTATATATATATGTTCCTCTCCAAGGTTCTTGTTTTCTCATGCTTTTTTATGTTTTATTCAATTTTGCTGTCTGTTGAAATATTAGAGAAACTCCTCCAAATAATTCCACAGGTTTGTTGAGCTCATTTTCACGAAACAGAGGTCTTTCACACCAGTTCGGAATTTGTCCATGTATTTGTCCACGAATTTGTCCACACCATGTGATTTAATGGAACAATTTTGATTTATGTACATTTTAGATCTTGCCCTAGATATTGTCTTTTATATAAATTTTTAGTAGATAAATCATTTTCGGTGGAATAGTAAAATATATTTAGGAATGCTATTAAGTAAATGAACTAACTAATGCTGCAAAACCTAAAAAAAAAAAAAAAGGTGAAATAAGCAGCGCTACTTAGCTTGTCAAAATGCATAACAACCTCAAAAATTAAATCAGAAATTTGTGTTATTTTGCACATATATAAGTATATATGTTATACTACACTGGTTTAATTCATTTTTAAAGCAAAATACACAATTTATTGGCCAAAGATCTTTTTACAGAATTTATCTTAAGAATCTATTTGACTGCTTTTATTTGTTAATGAAATATTAGTATTGAACTCTTGTGCATTTTAAGTGACTTATGTGGTTATTGTTGTCAGCATCAACTTAATTCCTGAGGGCTGATGCTGTGATATATTATTTTCTCAGGAGCTTTGACAAATGTTAAGGGAATATTGCAGGAAGAAACTGCAATTATTCCTCAGGAAGAAAAAGTGACTATGTAGATGGACCATATATTTATACTGTACTCTTAAGCCAGCAGTAATTCTGGGTCAGAGACCAACTCAGTGACATACCTGTGTGGAATTGTTTGAAAGCCTTTGCAATGATGCTTGCTTTCATTTCAGGCTTTTAGCATTTGAAACACTTGAAGACTAGTCTCTTTAATTTTCCTTTTTTTAAAATTTTTTATTATTATTATTTGTCCTATTCCTGACACTTCCTATGGATAGAGGCAACTCTATTTAAAGTACCAGATCAGCGCTTCTAATCAACTCTCAGAATGAGAAAAGAGAAATGTAGATCATGGAAGGACATGAGAAACCACTTGCTATTCAGTGCAATTCTGTACTGAAATAGGATCAGGTGTACTGATATTGTCTCTGGCAGGAGTCTGTCTAACTTGTTCTGAAAAGCCTCCAATAAAATAGATTCTACGCTGTCCCTAAGAACATTGTTCTAGCGCTTTACAATACCCATTCAGCAGTAAAAATTATATAAGAAAAATGTCATCGCTGAAAAGGATATAGAATATGAAAGCTCTTTCAAGGGGCAAAGTAACTTCACCCAGTAGATATTCAATGGTTTAAGCCATAAAGTGAAAAACAAACAAACAAACAAAAAACCCCAAAAAACCCTCCACCTTATTGAAATGAAATATAAAAAGGAGCGTACAACAAATATGTAACTCTGCAGGAGTCAGCTTGGCAAGGAAGACAAGGTAAATATATGCAATCATTTTTTATTTGACCAGAAATAGAGAAGTCAAATTCTTATAACTAATTTTTCATCTGAAATGTCAGGTTTACAACTGCAGAGTGTCCCTTAAAAGCAGAGGCACTGCTTCAGTGTTGAATCAGAGAGGAAAATATTGCCTACTAAATCACTAGTACTATTTCTTGTACCATCTAGCTTTTTCTTGGAAGCTTTCCGCTTGAGCTGACCTCAACCTCTCTAAGCAACTAAGAACAGTCAGCATCACAGTAAAAGCCCATGTAAGTAGAGGCCTTTTGAAGATAAATTCACAGAAATTGCAGTCATCAACTGCAATTAACTATTTTTTAACTGTTAGTGATATTGTATTGGTACAATGACAAAGATGTTTGGAGATTATTGGGTTGTGTCTTTCACTTACTGCTGGGAATTGAGATAAAATTCAAAATCAAGGTAGAGCAACTTTCCTTCTTACATCTCTTTTTTAGAGAGGTACTATACATATAACTGAAGACAATGACAGATGGCTTGCTAGCTGGCCTGGAGATTTAGGAACAGATTCAGAAAGACTGTGGCAAGATAACGTTGGGATATTGAAAGTAAGAGCTGATGCTAAGGAAAATTAAAAATTTATTGCAAAAATTGTGTTGCAGTGTGTGCTTTGAGAGAACATAAATATCCAAAGCATTCTCTACTTTTCTTTACATTACACAGTTTGTTGTCCTTTCAACAGACAGAGAAATACAAATGAACATATTGTAAATTTGAATGCACTTTGTCTTGAAATGTTGCTATATTTAAACACAAATTTCTCACCTATCACTTTTCCAGTTTATACATTTGATATCTCCTGTCACTATGAAACTGATCTACTGATGTAATAATGAAGTATGGACAAAATTTACTGTAGAGTGTTAACAGAGATTAAGATTCGCCTTTGAATCAACATGAGGACAGTTTTCAGTTTCATGGTATTTAGATGAGAATACCAATATTTGTTTGAATACTGTTACGTAGTGCAGAGGCTACAGAGGTTGAAATATATTTAAAAAAATGACTCAAATGTTCTAGTTTAAGGATTAACACCTGTATTTAACCTTTTCAAAACTGCCTTTACAGGTTTAAATCTCAAACTTTGGGGTTTGTTGCTTTTTGAGCAGAGTATGCTCCAATTATGCCTTTCCCTTCAATTCTTTCACTGTTATCCCTTCAAATGGCTATTGATGCAGTGCACCTTCAAGCAGAATAGATTCCCTCGTTGTTTTCTCTTTTCCCCTGTCAAGTGAACAAATGGTTCTAGATGTAAACAATTTTTTTTTTTTTTGTATTTGCTGCAGGGCTGTGTTCTTCCTTTCCTTCTCATCAAATGTCTGCTGAATCTGATTGGTGCAAGGATTAATGAAAATTAAAGCACCAGATTTTGTACTGTTTTATATTAAAGATGTTGAGGGGTTTGCTTTTCCTTGATTTGAGGTAAAATGGCAATTGCACACATGCTAAGGAAAGTATTACTTCAGGTTACCATTGTTCCTCAGTGAAGGCACTGTAGTTTCTCCTTTTCTATCCTTATCTCAAGGCCAGGTTGGACGGAGCCTTAGGTGACATGGTTTAGTGAGAGGTGTCCCTGCCCATGGCAGGGGTTTTGTAACTGGATGATCTTAAGGTCCTTTCCAGCCCTAACTATTCTATGGTTCTGTGATTCTGTGTGTGAAATTCTGCTGGCTGAGATGTGTCAGACTCCAAACCTCAGTTCCCACAGACGCCTCCATGGCTTAAACACATGTATTCTTTCCAACAATTTCCATTTTTTAATGGTCTTTTTCATAATTTGCTTGTTCTGGATTTCACAGAATAAGACAGAATCTGCTCTGCTGGGCCCTGCTCGCCTTGTCACACTTCATTGAAAAGGAATCTAATTGCTGATGCTGAGTCAATTAAGAATGAACTGTGCTTACCAAAGTGTGACAATATGCCTATGATGTTTATGCTTCCCATTTTTTCATATATGGTAGTTGTGTATCGAAAAAGTTTTCATTATATCAGTCCTATGATATTTCTCCTCTATTTTTCACCTTGCATAAATATGAATATAGTTTTGGCAGTTTAAAACTTAATAAATACTATTCTGCATTTATTATGCATCAATAGTAGAGTTGCTATGGCAAAGAGTAAATTCAACTAATTTTCTCACTGGGTATCATATTCAAAACTAAGATAATTTCAAGTAAATGAGAAAAAATTGCAATTTCCCTTAAATGTTCCAACTTTTATATCAATAGAAATTGGACTCTCAGAATATGTTCCTGAAAAAAAAAATATTCACCTTGTTCTTGAGATATTGTGGTTTCACTTGCAATTTTTACCCTTTCAGTTTGGAAACCAAATCATAATCTGGTTTATACTTCTTAGCTTATTCTGCCTAAAATAACCATATTTCAAGGAGTTTCTGTTCAAATTTCATTTGATAAATTTATCTGGACTTCAAATTCTGGATCACTTGGATTATTCCCTCTAAGGATGAACAATTATTCATTGATATGTAAATTCAAGTGCATAGGGTTTGTGTCTTCTATAATCCTTCGAAGATGAAATATCTTGAAAAGCCTGGAGGAGAGCAGACCAGCTCAATGCGATTTCATGTTTCTTTTAATTTTTTTTCCTTCATTAAGACAGGATAAGTGAGATTTTAAGTCTGTAGACATTATTCTTTTGTGTCTGATAAATTCATATTGTATAATTATTTTTTTAGACTATTTAAAAATTGTGCCTTGAATGGTGATTTACACTGCCAACGTAATGAACCAAAAGTACTTGCATAATCAAAGCAGAAAGAATACCTCATAAAGATTTTGGAAAGAACAATGAAGGAACTTGTCTCTTCCTATCCTACTAGGGAAAGTAAATGCCTCTGCATATTTTAGATAAGATTAATACTTCACAGAAAGTTGAAGACCACATCAGAATTTAGGACTTTATTCCTGAGTACACCTTTGTACTTTTCATCTGCTCAGGATGGACTGAAGACTTTCTTGCATCCCTTTCAGCCACAAAGACCATGTAGACTGCAAGTCTTGCTGTGTGTCTGATGTAATCTGGAAATAATGGTTCTCTCAATGAAAGAAGGAAAGGATGCAATTCTTGGCATCCTGAGGCTTCTTGTCACCAAAAAAGGGTATGCAATTTGTTTAATACTCTCTGAAAAGACCAAAGGATGTATGTGCTTTGACTATCCCTTGCTTGCATGTCTATTCTTTCTCCACCTTTCCTCTGAAAGTACCATAGCACACCTAGCTATTTCCCACTAGCAAAACTCTCATACATTCAGGAATATGTGCCCATGCTGTTTTTCTCTCTCATTTTGTATCTTTCTACTCCCATAAGCATTTATACTTTCATTAGTTTTCAATGGGCTTCCTGCTTCTTTTTTCTGATACACCCTTGTCATGTTCATCTTGCCAGAAAAGCAAGAGGTGGACTTCTCCATCAAAGGGAAGTGGCATGCTTCTAAATTAAAGCTATAAGTTTGTATAAAATGTCATCTTTCTATAATTTGAGTCTGTATTGACAGCTCTGATCCATCTAGATTAGCTGTGATCCATCTAGATTAAACCAACTTCATTCAAAATTGGAATGTCCTTGGTAATTGGTTTCTAATTTAGGCTAGTCTCTACCTGGAAGACGGGAACGTTTAATCACTCATCCTCCTTTCTGTTTATTAGGTCTTTCACAAGATAGGTATTCACCTGGTCATGTATCTGATGAATGTTGTACTGTATTGCCAGCTTTTTGATTCCTCCAAGCTTATGCAGTTGGAAGAGTACTGTGTCAATCAAAGTGATCCTGACCATACTTGCCAGTTTTCATCACAAAATTTATCAGGTCTGTAAATTCAGATTCGCTACATGACCTTTCATTTTCAGGGATAGCAGTATTGACTTTAAGAAAGTTTTAGTACTTTAGTTTGTGTTCTGTCTAGGACTCTAAAAGTCCTAGGAGACTGTAGGAGAACTGACACTTTTAGAATGTGATTTCTCTGATAAAATATGGATGTCTAATCTAGGATGAAATCAACAGCCCTCTAAAAGTTGCTCCTTCTCTCTCCATTGACTATAAAAAGAACTGAAGGTGACTAGTTCAGATGTAGATGTTTGTCTTGTAAATGTTCATATTCAGGAAAATGAATTCACGGAAGTGAAGACCGTCTACATTTGAGAAAGTGATTAAGTTTTTGTAGTGTCAAATGCCATCTGTCTGCTGCAGGTGTGTGAAATCAGCTGGTATTCCCATTTTGGATGCTACAGCTCTTGGATTATTTCTTTACCAAAATAATTCATAATTGTAGCAGAAATTCCAGGAGTAAGGGCGTCTTTCTTTGCCAAAACCAACTTTTAATTGTGAGGAGCCAGTTACCTTCCTCCTCTACGCCTTTCCGTCTCTGTTAATCTTGCATTTATTTCAACACTGGCTTATCCCTTCCTGACTAGAACATGATTCAGATTCAATGTGATGGCCAGAGCACTTTAAAACAGCAGCAAGCTTAAAACAAAAAGATGTACTTCTTCACCCAACTCATAATTGAACTGTCAGATTTATTACCACAAAATGTTGTGGAGGCCAAAAATATAAATGGGTTCAAATACCTAAAAAAGACCCCTAAAAACTTAAAGGGGTTCTAGCAACACATAACTTCATAAAATGTTATTAGACATATTGATGTGGATGTTATATTGATGGTGTAGAGGAGTTGTGGCTTGAAAATCATGGAGATGTAGCTTGTTGAATGCGGGGAGAACTATCAATTTCATTTGGGTTTTTTTTGGGTTTTGATTTTGTGGATTTTGTTGGGTTATTTTTTTAATGTGGACATTGTTTCTATTTAATTTCTAAGGAGAGTGCTTCACCTGAGAATACTGTCAAATTCAAAGCCTTCCCCAAATGGGGGTGGTAGGGAAGTGTGATCCAAGTGCAATAAATGCGAAAAAAAAAGAAAAGAGATCAAGATGAGGTCAGAGGTTAAAAAGCCATCAGGGACCTTAAGCAGAGCACTCTGATAATTCAATTGATATTGAAAGGCATTTAAAGGACAGTGGACACTGTCCTATTTAAAGGACATCGGACACTGTCCTGTTTAAAGGGCATCAAACACGGTTGATACAGGTTCACAAAAGGAAAGTCCTTTCTACCTAGTCTGTTATCCTTCTACGATAAGGTCACCTGCCTAGGGCCAGTTCTGTTCATTATATTTATAAATGATATGCATGAAGGAGTAGAATGCATCCTTAGTAAGTTTGTTGATACTAATCCAGGAGATGCCGTTGACTCTTTTGAGGGATAACATGCCTTGCGGAGGAATCAAGATACAGATAGACTGGAGCACTGGACTATGATTAATGTGATGAAATTAACAAGTTGAAATGTCAGATTTTGCATGTAAGATGGAGTAATGCCAGACACAGATATAACTCGGGAGAGGTGTGCCTGGAGAACAGCCCTGGAAAGAGGGATCTGGGGGTGCTGGCCAACAGCAAGCTCAACAAGAGTAAGCAGTGTATCCTGGCAGCCAAGAAGAAAAACTGCATGCAATGATGCATCAAACAGCATAATCAGCAGGTCAAAAGAGGGGATTATCCCACTATATTCAGTGCTGGCGCAGCTTCACCTTGAGTACTGTGGGCAGTTCTGGGTCTCACCATTTAAGAAGAATGTTGAGGTACTCTAGTGCATCCAGAAGAGAGCAAAAAAAATGTGAAAGGGATGGAGAGAATGTCCCATAAGAAGCAGATCAGAACTTTGAGTTTGTCTTGTTTGGAGAAAAGGAGGCTGAGGGGTGGCCTTGTTGCTCTCTGCATCTTTCTGAGGAAGGGAAGTGGAGAGAGAGATGCTGATCTCTTCTACTTGGTATCCTGTGGCTGGACACATGGGTGAGCTAAAAGCTGCAATAGGGGTGTTTTAGTGAGAAGAAGACTAATGAGAAAGTTTCTTATGCTTGTGAGTCCTCAGAAGCAAAAATTTAAAAGGATAAGAAGCAGAATCTGGAGGAGCCAGAAAAAAGGAATTTTATAGAAGGTGGAAGCGAAGACAGGTGACATGGGAAGAATATAGACACATTGTCCAGTAATCTAGGGATCAGATCAGGAAAGTTAAGACCCAGTCAGAATTTGGTCTGGTCAGGGATGTCAAAGATAGCAGGAAAGGCCTATATAGGCGTGCAGCAAACAAAAGACAGACTAAGGAGAATGTGGAACCCCACTGAAGGAAACAGGAGAACTGGGGACCCTCAATTTGGAGAAGACTGAGATTCTCAATGACTTTTGTGCCTCAGTCGTCAACTGTAAGTGCTCTATCCATGCCGTTCAAGTCTTGAAAGGCAGATGCAGGAACTGTGAGAATGAAGACCTTAGGCCCACAGCAGGAGAGGATCAGGTTCAAGACCATCTTAAGAACCTGAATGTGCACAAGTCCATGGGACCTGATGAAATCCATCCACAGGTCTTGAAGGAAGTGGCAAATGAAGTTGCTAAGCCATTGTCCATCATATTTGGAAAATCATGTCAGTCGGGTGAAGTTCCCAACAGCTGGAAAAAGGTAAATATAACCCCCATTTTCAAGAAGGGGAAAATGGATGATCCAGGGAACTACAGACCAGTCAGTCTCCCCTCTGTGCCTGGCAAAATCTTGGAGCAGATTCTGCTGGAAGACATGCTGAGGCACATGAAAAACAATGAGGTGGTTGGTGACAGCCAACATGGCTTCACTAAGAGGAAATCATCGAGTAGAGACTAACATATTTCAGGCTAAGTTACCTGTACTGTACATAAGACTCTGCAGATTGTGTTCTGTCTGCTACAGTGAAACACGCTCTTTCTCTTCCAGTCAGTAACCAAGGCCACCTGCAAGCTACTATTCTGAAGATCTACAGAATATTTACTCTATAGTTTTGGTTGCCTTGGGAAATGCTCTCATGTCCTGCCCTTACATTTTAATCCACCTGGGCTGAAAGACAAGGATAAGTGACAGAAAGCTAGACACCAAAAGTGGTGGGTCTGTCCCATAAGCACATGGTACTTTGGGCAAAACAGAGCCAGGGATCTGTCTTCTCACCTCTTTGCAGACTTTGTCCAAGGATCTAAACATGTGAATTAGGAGGAGCTTAAAATGGGAAGGAAGATTCTGAATAAAATGGATACAGGTGTCTATCATGTAGGTGGGATATGAAAAGAAGGTGGTTAAGTAGTAGAAGCAGATTTCAAGAGGACTTTTTTTCTAGTATAAGGGGAGGACAATGAAATTCTATGTTGAGGTAGTTCTGTCATTCCAAACTGAATTTTGTGACATAATCATAAAGCTAGTCTGAGTGGTCAACTCATCCAATATGTTTTGTCTGTCTTAGCTTCCTGCTCTCTAATTTTTACTGACCACTAACAGGACTAAAAAAAAATAAAATTGGCAGAGTTGGAAAGTGTCTATTAACTTAATTTTCTGTGGTACTGTCGTGGGTTCAGCAGTAACAGTCATTTTTCTCCTTCTTAGTAGTTGGTGCAGCACTATGTTTTTAACTTGTGGCCTGAGAACAGCACTGATAACACCAATGTTTTAGTTACTGCTTAGTACATTTTGGTCTGGCCAAGGACT
>JANRGW010042624.1:405-13940 GCA_024733675.1 Psilopsiagon aymara | reverse complement strand
GAAGATAGGCTGAGAAAGTTGGGGCTGTGCAGCCTGGAGAAGAGAAGGCTGCGTGGAGACCTCATAGCAGCCTTCCAGTATCTGAAGGGGGCCTACAGATATCCCTCTGGGGAGGGATTCTTCATTAGGAACTGTAGTGATAGGACAAGGGGTAATGGGTTCAAACTTAAACAGGAGAGGTTTAGATTGGATATGAGGAAGAAATTCTTTACTGTAAGGGTGGTGAGACACTGGAATGGGTTGCCCAGGGAAGTTGGGAATGCTCCATCCCTGGTGGTGTTCAAGGCCAGGTTGGACATAGCCTTGGGTGGTATAGTTTAGTGTGAGGTGTTCCTGCCCTCCTGTGAGGTTTGGAACTAGATGATCTTAAGGTCCTTTTCAACCCTAACTATTCTATGATCCTAACAAAATGGCTGAATTCATTTGCCTTCATTTGTGTTTGCCATTACCTGATAACTCCAGGATTCCCTCATCTCCTGAAATTAATCATCTTCTCTTACACAATGAACTTTTCCATGGTTGCTATAGCTGACATTGAGCAGACTGGCACCAGCTGTACTGCGCACCTGGTAATCCCAGGGCCTTCTCAGTACCACTGACCCTATAGAACGTTGCAAGGAATCACCATATTTGAAAAGTAAGACCTAGGGGCTTATAGATTCAAAGAGATGTTGCCTGGCTAGAAAAGCTTTTAAAAGCCTGGTCTGTGTTTTAGACTGTGGTGTAGATAAAGCTTCTTAAATTCAAAAGCACTTAAATCTCTGTCTCCCTCTCCTTAGTCAACTTTCAATCTAATTGAGGTACACCACTACTTAAAATAATTAAATGTCTTCCTTTCTTGAGTGAATTCTGCCTGTAACCAAATGACACCTTTCTGAAAGCGAATGGTTAGCTATCACTATCTCCAAGAGGAGAAACAATGCTTAAATATGAGTTATTTCCTGTCTCTCACTTTCTAGCCACCACTTTTAAGTCCACCTACAACCTCCCTCTGTTACAATATGATTTTACATACACACACTCAGATTCTTGTATTACTCATGTTTGGACAGACTGAATCAGCCCCTGGAGCTTTGCTAGTCTTTAGACATTTTAATATCCTTATCATCTGTTCAGGTATGGTCTTCATTTCCCTCAGCATTTCTTCTTCCTCTCATAGGAAATATACATCAATTTCCAGCATCTGTCACCCACTCTTCTGTGAAAGTTAAGGCAAATTATTAATTTAATGCCTAGAAGTTCTGCCCATTAATTATACTAATTTCTTACTCCTGCTTAATTTATGGAATTCTCCTGCAAAGTCCTTTAAAATAACTTCAGAAACAGATCAGCATGTTTTCTCCCATGTTGACAAGAACATGTACTTACATTCTTCTTCTATAAAAGCTAAAAAAGAAATCTATTGTGTACACTAGCTTTTTTCCATATCTCCCATTAACTACCTGGTCTCAATATGGCACATAGTAATTGCCTTGATCATCTGTATTAAACACTTGATTTTTAGGGAACTTAGTCTCTTTTTGCAAGCATTTTGATATAGCCAGTCTTGCAATAGAACTCTTAATGGTCAGGATTACCTAAAATCCAAAGTAACCAGCAAAAGTTTTTGAAAAATTATAATAGGATTGCAAAAGTATCTGTCCAATAAAAAAGGACAAAAGTGAGTTTCTGTTACTATGGCTACTGTATTTTTATATGCAAGCACATACACTTGTATGCATGCGCAATATTTTTTAACCTCTTATTTTGCCCTCATTTATACATAAGATTCTTAGTTTTCCACATTAGAAAACACCACTGACACAACTTCCTCTCAACATCAGCCAGCCCTTCCTTTTATAACTATAAAAATTTGTCTTTCATGCCTCCAGAAATTGAGATCACATAATCTTCTTTGTAAACAAGTCGATGTCATATGGGATAGACTTCAGTCTAAATTCTGTAGATGTTTCTGCATAACATCTTTAATGAATGCCCATTTATATCACCCATAAAACTAGAGGTCTTATCTAGCCTGTCATAATTCTCCACAACTTTCCACCATCGTAACATCTGTTCATCTGCTGAACTCTTATCCTCTCACACAGAATCCACTAGAACAAAAGCACCAGCCTCTTTGACCAATGCCTGTCGATGATTTAATGAAGAGTCAGATATAAGTTATTTGCCTTCATCTTCAAATTTCCTTTCATTTTTATCCTGCCTATCATCTCCAGTGAGCTCTCTCTCCAGTTAGATCATAATGTTGGCTTCCATCACCCATTTGTCAGATAATTTTAAACGAGCCCCTCTGTGATTTTTTTCCAAGCATCTGCCACACAACCTCATTATCTTCCTTCATATCCTTCATTAAAACTCTCTTGCTGTGATGCTTACAAAAAAACATGAGAAAATGTTTAAGATAATAATGCACTGAGACATTTTCTCTCATACTGACCAACATTGCCTCATTGTTTCCTTCTGCTCCTTTAGCTGTCTGGATCCCTGTGCTGTCTCTTATTTTATATTTGAATTACAGCCTCCCCATGTCGTCCTGGTTTATGACTTAGAGCTCTTCAGTGCTGATAGCATAAATAATAAACAGAAGAAAAGGCATTTCCTTCTCATTATACTTTGCTAGCTCCTAAATACATGTTCACACTTCCTTTTTATGTTAGTTTCTAGCAAGTAATTATAGAAAGCACTATAATATAATGCTGAAGTCCTCTCTTCCTTTCCAGAAGGGAACACGCAAGTGAAGGACTAATTCATCCCTTATTCAGAAAAAAAAACCCAAAAAAAAACCCCCCCCAAAAAAAAACCCAAACAAAACAAAACAAAAAAACCCCCACACATTTGAAAAGGAGAACTATGGGTAAGAGGGAAAAGCTCATGTTTCAGCACATTTTTTTTCCATAGAGGACAGGGAAGTTTAACACCATTTTCTCTCCACCTTGTTCCTGCCCTTTAGGACAGAACAAACAGGATTCTCTTTAAGGAAAGGATGAGGATTTTCTTGTGGATTACCAATTTCCTTTCTTCCTTTCCTGACTGCCACTGCTTGCTGAGTAGCATCCAAGTCTTGCTGGTTTTGAAGGCGCACACGCCTGCTCTGGCACTTTCAATGGTAAGGGAAGTCTTTATCTTCAGGAAGTGAGAGAATTTCTTGTTCCACTGGTGATAGGGTGATGGAGAATTGAATGAAAAGCAAATGTTCTTCTAATCACACATTTCACAGCCTCACAGATGAACATTATTTCCATGCTCTGGTCTTAAATTTATATGTAATCCTCCACAATACACACGCCCAAAAGAGCCCTGCACCTGCAATAAAAAGGGCCCTTCCTATAAATGAGCTTCCTCTTCATGAATCTCGGAGTGACAATGAGGGCTATTGCTCCCAGTTTGGCTTTTAAGTCCTCCGCATATATGCCTTTAGCCACTGTATCTTTCCTTTTACACTTTGGGACTTTCTGTCCTTTTTGACAGATTAATATAACACCCATTGCTCAAGGAACGACCCTTGTTCACAAGAAGGGTAGTTATTGCTCCAATCTGACACATTATCATTGTGGATATTACACAGAGATGTAGAAATTACTTTAGATGGAAGTACAGTTCATTAAGATGTTCAGCTGATTATTGTCTATCACTTGAAGAAGAACTTCAGCACCTTTCTAACAAGATACAGATCTGAGAAAAATGTATAAACTTACACACCTATCAAATTATACATGGATATCAATAAGTTATACAGCAGTTACTCATTTTTGTAAGTAAGCTGTCAGTTTTGAAATGTGTGTGTTCTGCACATGAAGTCACTGTTTTTGTGTTGCTCAAGTGAGACAGGACTTTGTGAGAACTTGAAACACTGTGTTTTCATTTTGCAAACAAAGAATACTAATAATGTAAGCTGACAAACTATAACATGCTCATGAAAGACTAAGCTCTGTGTTCTATCGTTTTAATCAATCTGAGTTATGAGAAAATGGTTTAATTATGAGAATTTAAGCAGTCATAAAGATTCAGTAGTTCATTAATCCCATAGCACATCCATGGGAGGTAAGCCTGCAATTGCAGCTCAAGCAGTAGGTAGAGCCAGAGGCTATTCTAGCACAGAAGCAGTTTGGAGTCAACATGGAGCAGGTGTAATCTTCACCTCTTCAAGATGCATTTTAGAATTGTAGCTGTGGAGTTTCTTTGTGCATTTAGGGAAGTGAGGCAGCTCCACACTGTTAGCATAATCTCACTTTATAAAGGCAGCAAATACAAATGTACTGTGCCCCCTTTGACTCCATGTTGACAACGTTGTGTTAAGCCTGATCAGCTGGTCTCCGTTTAATTGTAAATTATCTTAAGAGAAATTCAACTCTTTACAACTTTCACATCAGAAACCTACAGGAAGAAAATATCAAATAATGCAGCCTATCAAAGCTCTGTTTTCTATAGTCAGAACCTGCTAGTGGTAGGTATGCAACTGATGGATACATGTCATAACAGAATAGACCTTCAATGTATGCCCAAAAGGTCCATGTGCTATAAACATAGCAGAAGCTCAGCTTTGCCAACTCACAGTAAGGACTTTCTATTCACAAAATATTACTAGCAAAGTTTTTTACTTAGTTCATGTGGTTTCAGAGAGCTACCAGCATCTCAAAATGTTGAAGCGCCTTAAGAAGAAACTCAAATGTTCATGGAGAAAGGAAGGAAAAGGAAAAGGGAAAGGCAAAAAAAAGGAAAAATTCCAAAACACCCCCCCAAAAAAATAAAACCATCAATAAACCATAATTCCTCTTTATATTTTCCTGATTTTCTCCACTGTGTTTTGATTACTTTCCTAATATAAATTTCAACGTATTTTATGTCAATATCAATTTCAATCTCTTGCAAAATTCCATCAGTCATCTTCACCTGAAATTGTATTCTGATTTAGCAAGAAATGACCTTGCAAGACAGCATGAGGGGAAATTTAAGTGAGCTGAAAAAATGTAAAATAACAAGAGATTAAGATATTGCACTTTGATTGAGATTATTTGTGTAATGACACAAATAAATAACCCGCAGCCAACAAACAAAAACAAAAAAACAAAACAAGAAAAACAAAATGCAAAACCAAAACAACAAACAAACCAACCAAAAAAAAAAAAAAATACAAAAAACCAAAAGCTTCATCAAGAAAAGAAAAGCATTATCAATGTAAAACTGCAGTTAGGGAGGAAAATCAATTACCTGATCTACAGTCTACGGACCCAATTTAAAATTCTGAACCATAGAGAGTAGAACTGAGTGCACCCTCAGCAAGTCTGATGATGACACTGTTATGTGGCTCTGTTGATGCACTGGAGGGAAGGGATGCCATTCAGAGGGACCTTAACACACTTGTGAGGTGGACCAATGCCAACCTCATGAAGTTCAACCAAGCCAAGTGCAAGGTCCTACACCTGGGTCAGAGAAATACCAGGCACAGATACATGTTGGGCAGAGAAGAGATTCAGAGCAGCCCTGCGGAGAAGGACTTGGGGGTGTTGATTGTTCAGAAACTGAACATGAGCCTGCAGTGTGCGCTCGCAGCCCAGAAAACAAATGTACGCTGGGCTGCATCAAAAGGAGCTTGACCAGCATGTCAAAGCAGGTGATCCTGCCCCTCTACTCTGCTCTCGTGAGATCTCACTTGGAGACTGTGTGCAGTTTTGGTGTCCTCAACACAAGAAGGACATGGAACTGTTGGAGCAAGTCCAGAGGAGGGCCATGAGGATAATCATGGGGCTGGAGCACCTCCCATACGAAGACAGGCTTTGAAAGTTGGGGCTGTTCAGCCTGGAGAAGAGAAGGCTGCATGGAGACCTGATAGCAGCCTTCCAGTGTTTGAAGGGGGAAGCTGATGCCGGAAAGAGACCCCTCTGTAGTGGTAGAACAAGAGGTAACAGGTTCAACTTAAACAGGGGAAGATCAGGTTACCTATAAGGAAGAAGTTTTTTACTGTGAGGTTGATGAAGCACAGGAACAGGTTGCCCAAAAAAGTGGTAAATTCTCCATCCCTGGCAGTGTTCAAGGCCAGGTTGGACAAGGCGTTGGTGGACATGGTGTAGTGTGAGGCGCTCCTGCCCATGGCAGGGGGATTGGAGCTTGATATCTTAAGGCCTTTTCCAGTCCTTTCCAATCCTAACCATTTTATGATTCTATGATCTTTTGAATAAATCACTCAAGGGAAAAGATCAAAAAGTTCTGTCCAATAAATCACAAAACTTTACAGTTCATTTAAGCTATGTTTCTTTATGCATAAGTGGCGCTATCTCCATTATGCATCCAAGAGTGCACAATCACAAAACAAGGTGGACTATGACAGAAAGGGCAATGACCTGTTCATGTACACAAAATACATGCATTAACAGTGCTCATTTATTTGAAGAAAAGTAAAATGGGCATAAAATCTCAAACTGCCTGACACATCCTTAACTTAAAATAAATGCTCATTACCTTTAAGGGTTTTATTCCGAGCTTTGCTGCAATAGAAATAAAGGATTAGGAGGAAAAGGAAGAAACATAACCACTTAGAGAAATTGCTCAAGACAAGGCATTAAAGCTAAACCTGAGACCTGCAATTTGCAGGGCTTGTGGTCCCTCATGGTTTACAAACATCTATCACTGACCTGCAAGGTAACATAAGTCATTATTAATAAAGGCTTTGATAACTCAGTTTTTGAGGGAAGCAGTAGGTAGCAAACTTATAGATGACTAGACAATTCAAAGCCAGTGGGCAAAATCAATTGAAAAGATTTTCTAAAGACCAAGCAAAAATATATATTTTATAAATAAAGAATTCTCAAAAACTTACATCACTGCATACACTTTGCAGCCTAGAACCACTTTGTAGAAAAGAGACTGCATTAGCTGAAAGATCTCAATATCATACCACCTTCAGGAATTTTCAAGGAAAAAGAAATTTCAAGGAAAAGTATAATAATAATATAATCCTATATATTATATAGGATAATTTCCATTAAGGAAATGACCCAAGTACTGCAAGAACATACTTTCCCAATCTGATGTTTACATTTCAGAAGAAATATTAATAAATTGCACTCAGTTCACGGAAGAGCCTTGAGCATGTTTAGCAGATCAAAAGATCTGTTCATAACTAAATACTCCAAGAGGTCAATGCTTTTACAGAACATTAGGAAAGAGCAGTACAAAGGCACAGCTTCCAGGAATATATCCACCTACCGAAGGCTGTAGATGAGTAAATAATATGTAACATGGACAGTGTGCTGGAGTAATCAGTGTGATACTGAGGAATATGAAAAGGCTGAAGGATAAGGTCAAGTCTACCAAGACAACACAAACTTCAGGGACAGAATGAATCAGAATAGATTTACTAAAAACATGAGTAGCCTTTGTGTCTTCAGGACATAGTTAACTGCATGTAGAACACTAAATCCACTCTTGGATGCCTTGGTACAGGAGGGATGTTAACAAATTGGAGGCAATCCAGAGGATTGCCATGAAGATGGCTAAGAAGCTAGAGGGTATAACACACGAGGTTGAAGAAACTGGGTTCAGTCTGGAGAAAAGTCTAAAGAATAACTTAATTGCAAGATTTCTACTACCTAAGAGGGGGCTACAGAGAAAGGAGAGAGATGCGCTTTCCTCTGAAATATGCGTACAGAGAAGCAGAGAAATTCATGGAATCATAGAATAGTTAGGGGTGGAAAGGACCTTAACTTCATCTAGTTTCAACACCCCTGCCATGGGCTGGGACACCTCACACTAAACCATATTACCCAAGGCTATGTCCAACCTGGCCTTGAACACCACCAGCAATGGAGCATTCACAACTTCCCTGGGCAACCCATTCAAGTGTCTCACCACCCTTACAGTAAAGAATTTCTTCCTCATATCCAATCTAGACTTCCCCTGTTTAATTTTTAACCCATTATTCCTTGTCCTATCACTACAGTCCCTAATGAAGAGTCCCCCCCCAGCATCCCTATAAGCCCCCTTCAAACACTGGAAGGTTGCTATGAGGTCTCCACGCAGCCTTCTCTTCTCCAGGCTGCACAGCCCCAACTTTCTCAGCCTATCTTCATATGGAAGGTGTTCCAGTCCCCTGATCATCCTTGTGGCACTCCTCTGGACTTGTTCCAACAGTTCCATGTCCTTTTTATGTTGAGGACACCAGAACTGCAAACAATACTCCAAGTGAGGTCTCATGAGAGCAGAGTAGAGGGGCAGGATCACCTCCCTCGACCTGCTGGTCATACTCCTTTTGATGCAGCCTAGGATGTGTTTGGCTTTTTGGGCTGCAAGAGCACACTGCAGGCTCATGTTCATTTTTACATCGACCAACACCCCCAAGTCCTTCTCCTGTGGAACATGAGAAAAAAATCCTCACCATGTTCTCAAAACAATTATATGTATTAAAAACTGGTTACAAAATCTGAGAAAGAAGAGATTGATTAATACTGAGAAGTAGAAATTTGGTAAGACTTTGGGTGATAAACTGGGAGGCAGAGGCAAATATTATCATAATTACTAGCAAAGAAATATAGGAAGTTGGTGTTAAAAAAGATGACCATTACTGTTCCATGAAATCTGTAGCTATAAGTTTTAGATTATTAATATCCAATAGCACTAGAAATTCTGCTTACAAAAATTTTCTCATGAGTCTATTTCATACCTTTCCTTTGAGTATCAGTCCTAAAAGGTCGGAGAGGGAAGGATTATTTTGAGAGAAGTGTTCCTCCACTGGAAAGTGGATGCTTATATCCATTATGGATTTTCTGTAGGAGCTCACTGAAGTGTATATTAGCTCATTTTTACCAATTTCCCTTCCCAGTTTCCATGCAGGCATTTGGTGAGCTAGATGAAATATATTCTGGGAAATTTGAATACAGGATTCAGGGCTTTCAATGGTTCCTTTGGAGGAGATACTTATTAAGGTATGATGGTGAGCATAGGCAAATTTTGCATTTATTCCTCAGGCAGGAAGGGGTCTATTCAGAAAACAATAGTTTGCAGAGAAGTTGCTTTGGATGACTGAGTTTAGGGAGGCTGAGGCTGTGCAAGAATTTCACATGGGTATCAATTCATGAAAGAAGGAATATCAATTATGAGAAAGTCTGATAAAAGATAAAAATTGAAGTAATTTTATTACAAGGAATGCAACTACAGAAATATGGTAGGAGCGCTTAGACAAACTCCATTAAGAGAATGAAAAGGCTAACAACAAATGGCCACTTTCCAAGCAGCTGAGCCAAATTTTGAAGAGATTCAAGAGGCAATCAGAACTCTTAGGAATAACAAGCACCAGGTGTTGATGTCGACAGTTGCTGCTGAAATCTTAAAAACAAGAAGCTGTAATCTTGGAGACTTCATCCAATAATTTGTTTGATATGGAAGTCTGTGAAAATGGTAAAGGAGCTGAAGAAAGCAGGCATATTTCTAATTTCAAATGGGAAGTTGCAATGTAAAGAAACACAGTCTGCTTTCTCTACTTGTTATGATTCATAGATTCCTAGCTTTAAGAGTTTTACATAGATTTTGCCATTACAGGCAACAAACAATAGGAGAATGGAAGTGTTTCCAGGCATATATAACATTTCATAAATGTCATCTCTATGTATCAGACATTTTTAATGCCTCAATGACAAAGAAATATTGTGGTATGATCAGAATACATGTATTAAATAGATTTTAAGAACTGTGTGATACTATATTCCAACACACTTTTTCATACTGCAGTGAAAGAGCTGCCTAATAATGTTACTATGGTGGTAAAATTGTGTGTATATGATTGAGAAGTAGACTATGGCATGGGAAATTCCTGCACAATTTGCAGCTATATGGGATTATGAAGGCAAAACTATGCATCTTTGGAAAAGGTCTGGTAGGAACCTGTGAGTTTATGAAAAATGCAGGGTAGAAAAAAAGATTATATCCCAAGTAAATTCTGTAGCAAACCATACAGCCAGAATCCTGTGAAGATATTCAAGTCACAAAACTCTTGGGAAACCATTTTTATACTGTCGCTGCATAACCACATAGAATGCTGGCCAAGGAGAAGGCAGAAAAACATGGCAAGCGCTGCTAAGAATCTTTAATGTCAAGGTGATGAAAAAGCAGAAATGAGAATCTGAGCTTGATTCATCACAGTGATATTCCAGTTTTTTAACAGCTGGCCTTCACTGAAATTGATAGTTACATGAGTATAATTTCAATAGTGAGTCAGGGTGAGTATAAACTCAATAGTGAGCTGTGTTTATTCATTGAGCTGGATGTTCCTTTCATATAGTTGTTATTTATGGCCTGCCCTTGGAGTCATACCTTGTTTGAGGTATGTTTCTGAATTATTGTCACACATGAATTGATACTGTACTTCATTACACTAAAATTTTGCTGAAGGCTGATTTTGATATTCATCTTCAAGATGCAACTGTACTTTGTCTTTATTCTGCTTTGATTTAATTAAAGTTACCTATCTGAATAAATTTTTTGCCTTACTTTTTGCTTTCAATGATCATTTAATGCCCCTCTTTTTTATCTAGTGATTGTCGCTGTAGGCAATCATTAGCTCCAGTTAGATTGAGTTCTTTTGTTACTAGTTTTGATTTGACAAGTCATACAGTTATTTCAAAATCAGCAGAACAGGCATCTGATATTCTTATTGGAGAGTAGCATATCTTGTCACAGATAATTTCTTATTCTTATTCGTTTTTAATAAACAACATCTAATAGGAAGAAAGCTGCAAATGGACATCTCTGAGCCAAAAGAGGGATAAATAGGTCATTGACCTTGGAAAAGAATCATATGCAGAAATCAAAGCTATCATGTAGCATTTCATTATTATGAGATTTTATTCAAAAGGCAGAGTTTGCCCCTGCTTACTGTCATAGATCATCAAAAGCTTTTTAATCAAGAAAAATTAGCTGAAGATATCATCATTTATCTAGGGCTATACAATGATCTTTACGTTTCCTGAATACAGTGTCATAACTAAAAGATCTATATGCCCTTTCTTTCATTTATTTGCCATTTCTACCTGCTCAGTGTCTGGCTACTGTGTTATGAAAATTACAACTGACTATTACAGCTGAGAAAAAAAATGCGATATCTTCTGAAATAACAGAACAAAACTCAGCTCCAGGTAGTCCTTTCTTAAAACAAATACTGATGTATAGGTCAACTTACAGAATGCCATAAAGTTCAACAAATTTAGTCTTTGTTGAGCCAAGTGGGAAAATACAAAACAGATCAGAAACTAACTGAGTGCTAGGAAGATTTTTCTAATCCTTTGGGATTCAGACTGGGAATTGCTGAATTAAATCACGTTGTTTAAAACTATACATTTTCGGAAATATTTTTTTAAATGCACGTCTAAAACCAAAAATCAACTGTACCTGCAAGTCAACAGTGCCATTTATGAAAAAATATTAAATGTAATTCTCTTGAGAGAACAAACTCAGTGGAAACAGGAAACTGTTTAAATGAGGTATTCCTGAATAAGCCAAAATAGAGGTGTGGCTTACAGGGTACTTGTTCAAAATGCCAGAGAATATGATACTAAGACCGGAGTTCAATGCTTTAAACAAAATCTCTATTTTCATCTGAAGAGTTTTTTTGTTTGTTTTGATTTAAAGTTTCTGTCTACCCAAAGCCAAGAAATTCAAAGATGTAATTCAAACCTATAATCAAACACGATATAAATTTTGTGGACATATTTTTAGATCACTTAACAAATAACGCCATCACTGCACTATTAATCTAATCTAAATTTTAGGAGGCTACCTTAGTTTTCACAGCATCTGATAACAGTGAACACTTGAATTTGAAAAAGCACATTGATGCTATAATAGATGTAAAATTCTTACATGTACCTTTATGACATCACCTTTGATTGTTTCTGTGGTGTAAATTTGTAATTTCACTACCTTGACAAATATTTATTCTTGGCTATTAACTGTAATTGTACCTAAGGAAGAGCAACCAGTTGTTTGCCAGAGTTTGGTTTTTGAGATCTTCCTATATACTTTACTTTTTGATTCTGACTGCCTCTTCATTGTCTTCTTTATTCTTTCTTTATACCTATTATTTACTTATATCTCCACATCATAAGATCCGATCACCCGGAGCTATGACTTCCCCAGAGAGACAGAAACAGAAGATATCTTGTGAATATACTTGCATAAACGTGTTCACACTCCTGCACGCATGCAAACCAAACAAATATAACAAACAATAATAATATTTCTGAAACAATATTGTACCTGATGTCAAATAAATACATCCAAGAATACACCAAGAATAAATGCACCAAGTTTAAAGTAATTTATTCAAGACTTTGTGGACAGAAATACTTACTAAACAAAAGATAAAAGATCGGATATCTTGTATGTCTGGGTTTTGTACTTTTCCTGAGATATGATTCTCTCATAGAGTTTGGAAATGTAGACTTTGCCAGTATAACTTCATGCTTACTCAAGAGCTATGTAACCAGGAATAAGGAGCTAGCTGAAGGCAGACAAATGTCTCTGAAATATTGCAAAAGTGTCAGACACACATTATGTGTTCAAACATAGCCATCTAGTATCATTTGAGATACCCTAAGTTAGCCAAGATATCAGATAACCTAAGGCAACAAAAATTACTCTATGAAACTAAATTTAGGTACATGAATCTATCTTACGGTGACTACCTGCAGAACAAGCTCCATTTATCCCACACTGTTCTGTCGATATACTTCACCTAACTAAAACTATCTGGGCTATGATTTTCAGCTAAAACAGACATTTTTTAAATTATCAAAAAAACTGTGAGCTTATAAGATTTCCCATTCTGTTTCCTGTGATTTTTGTCTGTTCAAATGCTGTTTATCCTATTGTGGGTCTTTATCTTGCAACTAACACTGTATTTGCATTCCTATATAGAATTGCAGCAGCTCTACACTGGTCTCGGGATTCAGAGGCAGATCTGATAACCTCAGGACCAGCTGTAGGTTCTTTTGGGTCAGGAACAGATGACACTTATAGGCCTTTAAGACATGGCAAATCAACTGTTCTGAAGTTCCTGTGAGTTTTTGGCCAAAGCAATCATTCTTCATACTCATCATTTCATTGACCAACACCCCCAAGTCCTTCTCCGCAAGTCGCTGCCCAACCTGTAGCTGTGCCTGAGATTGCTCCAACCCAGCTGTAGGACCTTGCACTTGGCATGGTTAAACATCATCGGGTTGCCACCAGCCCACCTCACAAGAATGTCAAGGTCCCTCTGGATGGCATTCCTTCCCTCCAGCATATCAACCGAACCACACAGCTTGGTGTCATTGACAAGCTTGCTGAGAGAGCACTCAATCCCACTGTCCATGTCACCAACAAAGATGTTGAACAAGACCAGTCCCAAAACAGATCCCTGAGGGACACCACTCGTTACTGGTCTCCAACTGGACATTGAGCCATTGAGCACAACTCTTTGCATGCGGCCAGCCAGCCAGTTCTTTATCCACCGAGTGGTCCACCTATCAAATTGATGTCTCTCCAACTTAGAGACAAGGATGTCATGT
>JANRGW010042622.1:0-32526 GCA_024733675.1 Psilopsiagon aymara | reverse complement strand
TAAGGGTGGTGAGGCACTGGAATGGGTTGCCCAGGGAAGCTGTGAATGCTCCATCCCTGGTGGTGTTCAAGGCCTGGCTGGACAGAGCTTTGGGTGGCATGGTCTAGTGTGAGGTGTCCCTGCCCATGGCAAGGGGGTTGGAACTAGATGATCTTAAGGTCCTTTCCAACCCTAACTATTCTATGAATCTATGATTCTATGGTATCAAATTCAGAACTATGGAAGGCAAGAAAAGGTTTATTCAAAATAAGTATTTAATTCATGGTCTGTACTCATTTTGCTATATTTCTGTGCCGTCCAATAGTAAACCAGGATAGTCTAGAGGAAAACAAATAATTTTAGGATGCATTAAAAGTATTTGGGAATATTATGATGTTTAAGAGAGAGTCAGTGCATTTCAACTATATTGATTTGAGTTCAAATTATTTTCACAGTGTATCAACTGATTCATGTCTAATGACATTTCCTTTTCAAACCCTTGGTTTTTTTTTTTAAAATGTCTAGACCTTTCTGCCTGCAAATAATACACAATTACTTTTGCAAATCCTGCATATAGAAGAACAATGAGTATCTTTTCCATTTTCAGGCCATTACTATATTCAACCTATATCTCTGCAGCACACTGTTCCATAGTCTCTAAAAATTGTTCAGAAAAATTCTGGAATTTTAATTAATGCCAGGATTTCTTTAATTGCATTTTAAAGTAAATGCGAGTATAAAGATTCATGTAATCTGCTTTCTAAGTCTTGAAATGCAAACAATTTAGGGTGTATAATAATTTATTATGCTCATCTAAAAAGTCCTCTGAAAACAGGACAGTCATCAGTTAAGGGCAGCAGACCTTGACTAAGGCTGTCGTGATTAATTAAAATCTTACTTTACCTCTTTTTTTCTCTCTCACCTTTAAGAAGTGTAAATATAATTGTTACTAGACTCCCTGGAAGATTTATTGGGCTACTTTTGTCTTATTTTAAATAATCTGTTTATGGAAGAATTGTAAATAAATTAAAAAAACCCCAAACACACACACACCAAAAAAAAAAAAACCCAAGAAAAAAACCACAAAATAGTGTTTCTTTATGGCAATACTTAAATTCCAAAGCCTACCAAGTGATTAAATATGAATAATAAAAAATGTATGACCAGGGCTAGTCAGAGAAGCACCAGACAAACACTGACCAACAGTATAGATAGCATAGATGTGCATTAAAAATAAAATATATCTGTCTGTTAATACTCTCTTGAGTTGCTGAGAGTTAGCAAGTAAAGTAAGCTCAATTTAGAGCATAGAATCATATAATGGTTTGGGTTGGAACGACTTTAAAGATCATACAGATCCACCCCCCCACCCCCCCCAATGCTCTTCTCTGTGGTTGGTTGCAAAGTGTTATTTCTGCAATATCTTAATTATTTTTTTTTAATACAAAATGAAGGTTATTTGTTGTTTGCCATGATTTTCAACAGCTATTCAGAGCACAGTATTAAACTGATTTGTTTCCAAATGCTCCTCTCTAAGAGGTCTTAGAATACTTAGATAACTATTGCCTTCTGAAGGCGGAAATCTCTCTTGCAAGAGAAAGGGCTATGACATATTTGACTGCTCCTTGCCACAGTATTTTCTTTCATAGTTGCGTACTGCATAATCCTGCAAATGTCATAGTAATATCTTTTCCAATGTCTATCGAAAATGCTCAGCCAGAGGCATAGTGACTGTGATGCATGGAGGCAAAGGAGTTCTGACATCTTTGAGCCATTTAGAAACTGCAGATGGAGATCCAAAAGCAAGTACAGGTGCTTTTTTTTTGTGTTTAAGGCAACTGATATGACATGCAGTTCAGATGAGACAACAGCTTTGCAATTACAACTGGCTTATATTTGCATAATGCCTGTTCAAAAGATAAAAATAGGAAATTATATTTCCCTCTGGCAAAATATTTGACTAGCTCAAGGAAATATAACATACTGACAATAAGAACAGTATAATGTTTGTATCAGAAAAACAAACTGAAGGTCGCTTACTCTTTCTCTGAACTGACTGTATAGGATTTTTCATTATATTCCTATCTAAAAGATAAAAAAAGATATGTCTGAGCTATATTAAAAAAAAAAAAAAAAGACAAGACAGGCAGAGGCTTCTTTTCCATTTGTAATACTGTGCTAGAGAATACTCATTGTCTGTTTTGTGAGGAATCAAGATCTATTATGTATCAGTCCAGGGACTCAAGCCATTTTCTAGGCTTGTATTGTTCAATCCTGAAAGCAGTTTTACAGAATTCAGCAAGAAGAAATATTTTTTAATAAAAATAATGAAAATAATAAAAATAATTGAATTTTCAAAGAACTTTTCAATGCCCTAGGCACAGATGGTACGTATCTAGAAGATTGCCAATCACATTACCCAACAGATATACAGTATGTTATGCCCTTTATGATCTATTGAATTTTTGCTTGGCACAATAAGATCTCCACAAAAATGTTTACCAATATAAAGGACTTTTTATTTCATAAAGAAGTTGGATCCTGCCTGATATGTTACTTGCCACTAACTGCTTTTGCTTTAACATTTTTGCGTGAAGTTTTCTGCCTACATTTACATGTGTATAAGGATAATTTCAAGTGGTTAGTCCATTACCTGCCCTCATCTATGGAGAGATTTGAAAAGTTGCAGAGTGACACAGCAGTCTAGCAGTGCATCAAAGGATTAGTACTTGCTTCAATTGTCATTTAATCCATCCCCTTACCCTAGCGCAAGATCTACTGTGCCTATGTCATTCCTGTCAAATGCTTGTGAAGATTTAACTTAACATTCATGAAATCTGGTTCTCGTGCACATTTGCTTTTGAGCACTGGGAAAAGACTTGTAATTGCTACTCCATTTTCTCTTTTCTCAGCTGTGAAGATGATTGATTTTGAAGAATGTTAGAGAATTACAGCTTTTTAAAGAGTTTGTCTGTTTAACTAGAGAATGTTATTTGCATGTTATTTTACAGATGAAGAGATTTATCCGTTGAACAGTCTGACCCTTTATTCACTTAAAGGGCCTGTCCTGGAATAAATTATTGCCTAATGTTTGCATGATAAAACATTTGGGGGACTTGGATTTCAATCTGCATAGCTAACCTCATTAACACCGAAGAACAGTGCAGAGAAACAGCATTAGGCTCTTGCTGCTACTTCTGGAGGATGGGCTATGAGGCTTGTGGCTGCTGCTGGCCATGGTGGGAGACTCCCAGCATGGGGGGAGGCCATAGCCCATCCTGCCCTTCGGAGGCTGCTTTAAGCTGAGGTCTTGCTCTGGGCCTGCTGGCACTACACCTTCTGCCACATTGCAGCCGGTGTGGGTCCCTGTGATGACTGCAGCTTCCACCATCAAGCACTCTCACTAGTGATACCAGGACTTATTTAGAAAGGCCAGGTACCCTCCTGAGTTAGTTTGCAGGCAGCCACCTTGTTTTGGAGAGTAAGAGCATTTAGCTGTATGCCTCAGGCTATTTCCTGCCAGTTGGTGTCAGTGTCCAGGAATGGCCCCCAGTACATCTTGCTTACAAGGCTAGGTCTAGCCTGAGGCTTCTTGTCCTAACAGGGATCTGCCAGGCTGCAACTCCAGTCACAGCAGTGACTCCTGCCAACCATGCCACACCCTGTCAACATCCCAGTGGAAATTGTTGCACTTAATGGAAAATAAGAGGAGTTTTGTTGCAGGGCTGAGGTTCTGTTTCCTTCTTCCTTTTGTATTAATGGAAAACAAAGTACCTGAACATTTTTTTTAGTTAGATTTTCATAGCAAAATGTACTAAATTTGATGAGAGATTAAATCCCAAAGGAATTTATTTGCTGAATCTGGGAGGGAATGGAAGATCAGGTTATACTGCCAATTGAATTTCTGGCATACAGAAGCTACTGTGGTGGGAGGTATAGAACTATCTACAAATAATGAAGACATTCATTAAAAAATAAAAAAGGGTGACTTAAACTCGTGCTTCTAAACCTTAATGTAATTACAACTTGCCTCAAAAGAGTTTTTAATTGCATGTATCTTTCTAAGTAAGGATGTCAGTTTGAAAGGAAATGGAATCTTGGAGATGAAAAAAAGAAGCAACTTTCTTATGGAAAACACCTGTAAGTCATGCCTTCATATAGCACTAGCTGCTGAGTCTGTTGTAAACACCGTTTCTGACCTGTAGCATTTAAATAAAGCTTATTATTTAGTTTAGATTTACTTAACTTCCAAAGCATGCCATTTCTCAGCCACCACCACCAAATTATCACAGAAAATTCTGTTGTTAAAAAAATGCAAAAGTATTCAGGGTGAATAAATATTATATGCACAGTTCTATAGTGATACTTGGCCTTACGCTTTCTACTGCAATTGGTCAATATAACTAAATAATCACTTCTCTTTGATTTAAATAGTACCATCTCTCTTTGATTTATATACTGATTTTTCTACTATGCAAAGATAATAACTGGGAAGGTGAGTTAACTATTCGGTCCAAAGCTTGTAATGTGCTGGCAGGAAAATTTAGAATGTAGGACTTTCTGTCTTGGGTTTAACCATTTCTCCCTGCTGAGGGAGTTGGTTATTCTAATATTGCTGATGTCTTAGTCAAATACTGTTCAAGAACCTGGGCTTCGTTTTTGATTTCTTTCTAAAGAGTGTATCACTCAAATGTAGAAGAACTGGAGGACATAGTTTAAAAGCAGGACCTAGTGATAGTAAATTAAGATCATTCCCATACTGCAAGATAGAAGAGCAGGTTGTGAGTTTCATTCAACTGAAATAATTGATTTGCATCAGTTCTGCAGAGCTTTAGGAAATAGCTATTTCAAATCAATTTGATCCAGTTATAAAGTACAAGACACTTTAGCTTATTTTAACTCTGCTTTGTGAGATGGATATGAAGCTATTTAATGATCTTTGGATTTTAAATTCACTATGTTGTGAAAGTACACAGTATCTATCTTAATTATGCAATGCGATCTACTCTGGGGTTTAGCTAGACAAAGTTTATTCTACTTATTTTGCAACTGTATTTAACATGAATCAAAAGAATGTGAAAAGTCACTTAAAGAGGTGAAACATTCCTGTAAGATTCTGGCAGCTATTATCAGCTGAGCATCTGTCTAAAAAGGTAGATGTAAAAAATTATCAGATCTGCAGAATTAAGTTACTAAAAAAAAAAAAGAAAAAAAATAAAAAAAGCTTGTGGAGAATATACAGAATATAATTTCAGAAATTATTTTCTATAACTTATTTTTTTCTCTCATCAATTTTTGTTCAAAGAACAAAAAATATAGAAGAAAGTGCATAAAACAGAGTTTCTACAGCAGAATCTCATCACTTTTTGAATAGATTGCTATGCTGCAGTACAGATCTTTGAGCCTGTTTTTCTTCATTCTTTTGTGCTTAGACTGTTTCCAGGTAGAATGAACGTTGGCAATAAATAATTTGGGAGAAATTCCTGGCAACTCATAAAACAATATTTGTACTATTATGTGAAACAGAAGGTCAGAGTTTGAAGTAAGATTTAAAAGGAGAGGTCAGCAATGACTTCCTACTCTCCTCCTTTAAAATCCCTAAAGCTGCTGAGTTTCCCTTCAGTATGCCAATGCAGCACTAATAGTTAATAATTACTTCTCCAAATGAACTCTCCTATGAGAGTCTCAGGGCTTAAGCTAGTTTAACCTAATCTCATACTTGTCAGGTAAGTACTATTAACCTTCTTTAACATATAGCAAAACTTAGTCTCTGAGAGACTTGCAGCAAGGTTATGCAGGAAGTGTACAGCAGAGAAGAAATAAAGAGCTTGATTTCTTTATTCTCATGAGCCTTAGTTACTGTATGTTTCTTCTGTCCAACACCACCAATTAGTCATGTGCTGTCTTTCAAAGGCTGCAGTCATCATTTGTTTCTCCACACATATGGCAGCCATCCATATATGAGCTAAAGCCTTCACGGCAGAGTAACCATGTTTCTTGATAAGAAGGGTGAATTCTCTGTTGTTACAATAGTGCTAGATTAGCCTCTGTTACAAAACAAACCAACCAACCAAAAGTATTTAGATGTAACCATTTAATGCTTTTCCGTCACAGTTACTCAGGTTTGCGTGGATAAGTGTGCATGCGTTTATGCATCTAGGGTGGCAGGAAGGGCATGCAAACTGGTTTGAGTTTAATGAGGTTAGACTAGAAGATAACCCAGTCCCCTCTGTTCCCTTTCTTTCTCTGGAAGAAAGGGAAACCAAGCCACTGCCAACACTTAAACTATCTTGATTAATGAGCTCTGTTCTGCCAGCTTTCCTATAACATCTTCTGAAGCTTTAGGTTTGGTTTAATGTAGTCTAGTTTGGGGCAAGATGTTGGGCTAGTTTTAATTTTATCTGGAACATTAAACCAGAATCTAATTTGCACTCAGAGTTGAGTGGGGAGACTTTTTCCCCTTTGAACTTACTCAGATAAAAACCAACCCAAATTAACCAGATGCACAGAAAAGGAGCTGACAGCAGTGTATTCTGCTTTATTCAGCTCTCTATGAAATTTGCATTTGGAAACCTGATACAGCCAAATGCAGTGTCCAGAATTCATCTTTTGTAGTGACGTGTTGAGGAAATGCTTGTGATCAGTAAGTATAAGCAGATAAAGAGATCTGAATATTTCTGTGAATCTTGATGTCAGCTCTTTCTCTTTTCTGTGAGATTGTTTTAACTAGAAGGTCTGGGACTTAAAATTCGATATGCTTTCTGACATTTCTTCACGCTGAGTTGTGCTCCACTCTAATCCCTGTCTATAGGTGGCACTGATCATTCATTGTAACAGTGGCAGGGAAATTATTAATACAGTGAATTGCAAAAATAAAAACAATCAGATTTTTTTTAAACAGAAATAAAATATGTATGTGTGGTTGTTAAGCTGGGAGTTACATGAAGCATGTATAAGCCTACAGAGCTCAGAACACTGTAAGAGTGAAGGAGGCTTCTGTAAGTTTTTAACCTATAGAGAGTACCACTGTGTAATGTTATTCTGTATGTTTTGGCATGTTTTCCTTTCAGTTTTCTTTTCTCAAGAGCATTAGAACTTGAAGCAAAAAGAACTGAAAGTCCTGACCAGCACCTCATGAGTGCTTGGTTTTCTTGGAGTTGAAAAGCAGTTTTTCTTTTTTTCTGATTGAATAATTCCTGGATTGAGGTAAATCTGCCAGCAATGGTGCAGGATTTCAGACAGCATACAATGAGTTGTCTGAATATCTAGACTGATCCTATTTTTTCATTCTTATATTTTTGGATTAAAGAGACAAATCTCTGATTTGTAGTATCAATTCTAACCAAAACAGGTAGCGTTATATTCAGAAAAGTATTTAGATATTGTAATATTGGAAATCTTACAGCCTTGGTTTGGGCAGTCTTACCTTCAGTAAGATATTCTGATCACCTTACTTGTAGGCAGTTGCCTATGAAATACATACACAAAAAAAACCAAACCACACAGAAAATTGAAAGCTGAAAAATATGAACTAGGCAGGAAGAAACACTGAAGAGAGTAAGTTTATTCAAAGATAGTTGAGAACTTAGTTCTGCTAGAGATACTGAGCTATGAAGTCTGCTCTCATGTAATATTGTCTTTAGGTCATATCTTCATGCCATACCTCCTTACGGCACAAAGAATTTACTTTCTTTACAGAAACAGTTTACTCTTGTTCCCTGTCACAAGTCATCCTAGAGGAATATCCTAACTCGTAAGCAGGGTATTCTGGAGCAAGCATGCCCACTGTTTTCCAAGTTGTTAGAATTGTATAGTTAATAAATATTTATTGGAGCAGGGATTTGAACTGAACTCTCCCACAGGAGTATTTTAATCACTTCCATAAGCCTCTGTGTCAGTCTGTCACCTTTCCCTTCTCCTCTGGTCCATAAATATTTATTTATTTGTACAGTACAGGATATCTTTGAATGTTTCATTTAGAAGAATGATCAATTACCTGGTTGTTAGGTCCTTCAGCTTAGGTGGAGGTGCCATGGGTTGAAGTTCAACATGCAGAAACTGTCAGGGAAGCAATTTGAAATTACCATCATCATGACTGTTGACTGCATTTGGAACCATCTGCTTTATCAACAGCCTTTGAGAAAGGGGTGCTTGTAGCCTATCTGTGAGAGTGAAACTTGCAAAAGGGAACGCCTATTAAGAGTTTTGCCTCGAACAACTTGGTGACATTAGGTCTTAGGTGACAATATTAAATATCCTCAATAGGAAAATCAGAGCCTCCTATTTTGCTGCTAGGAACTTCAGGATTTTATATGTGCAGTGCTTTGATGTTGAGAGCTGCTCTGAACAGTTCCTGAGGATTTTGGGTGCCTCAATTCTAGTTCTGGGTGCTTGCATGATGAAGCATATTGGTCTGAAGTCACTTCCAGGCTGTTTCCAATCAAGAGGTAACTTTGCCTCTAAGGCAGGGCAGCGGGGTTCATCACAGTGAATCCAAAAGGTGCCTCAAGCCTGCCCGGCATACCTAAAAAAGATAATTTGCCTCCATTGAAGTACAGTAAAATTTATTCCAGCATGCACACGTTTTCTTAAGTGAGGATTTGGCAGTGAGGAAACTAAAATTTGGGTTGAATACATTTTTATAGGCTGTTTCTTATGCCCAGATTATTACCTTTCTTTCAAAGGGGAAAGCAACTGTAAACTGTAGCAAAGAGGGAGGAAAAACTGGAACTTGGATTGAGTTATTTATTTCCCCAGTTTCTTGATGCAGAAATGTTTTGGGGAAATTTTTATTTTCTGGGACACTTAAGTTGCATTCAGACCAGCTTTCCAGAAGAAAGTATCTATTTCTGCTCAGGTGAAACGGAATTAGTAATGCTTTGCCCAGAAAAGTTGCCTTGGGAGAGAGGCAAAAGGTTCCTGCAAGTAGCAGAGGGGAGCAGGGACAAAAGGCTCCTGCAAGTACAGCTCCTTCACAAGTAGAAAGGAGGGATCTGAAGCACACAGGAGGGTTGTCACAGTTCTCTTTAGCTGATCTTTACAACTTAGTGGAGGAGATTGTTTCTCCATGCTGATCAGATATTTGCTTCAATTCCTTCCTGTGCCTTTCCTCACATTTTGTTTGCTTCAGCTGTGCAGCTCCTTTACTATTTTTCCTGTACTTTCCCAGCATTAACTTCTCTCATTACCTTGTTTATACTTTTGGCAGAATCTGCCAGTAATATTTCACATCTTGTGTGCAGGGTGCTCTTCAAATACAGATGAAAGGCTGACTGCTATATAAGGTTCACTAGGGAGAAGAAACAGGTAGATTCAGTGAGATGGACCCCCAGGTGACAATACTGGTTAGCATTATAACAATGATTTAATTGTCAGAGATGTGTAGGTCCACAGACAAAACAGGATTCAAAGGGAGTAGTTGAAGGACAATGAGAAAGGTTTTCTTCTGTCTTGTCTGGAAAGTTTGCTGAGTGGAAGAGGCTGCAAGCAATGTTTGAGACACCCCCAAGCGGGTAAGGGAAGCTGGCAGAGAGGAGGCAGGAACTGACAGCTTGATAAGACAAAGAGATGTAGCAGCACACTATGTTTTGGCAAATGTGAAAGTGAGAAATAATTTAATAATATCAATATTCCAAATACACAATTGTGGGGCAGTGTGAATTTTAAGGGAATACTACACCACATTGCTGAGATTTTCTCTTTCAGAGTATGGATGAGGCCAGGAAGTAATTGGATCACATCTGTTTTGTTTTGTTTTATTTATTTTTTTTTTTCTCAAGACAGTGGTGAAGGCTTTTACTTTTTGTTTTTAATTTGCACAGTTTGCATCAGAGCACGTCCCACTTTGTATGACTGCCAGCAGCATTAAGGAACACAGACACTAAAGAGGGGATTAGCCCATACCTAAGAAAGTGTGGTCTCAGCTTGTTTTTGAGTATGAATACATGTGCAGGGAGAATGTGGCTGGATTAATAAAGCAGGCTTTTAAAAAAATATTTTAGTGAATTAATCTTTCCTACTGTCTTGGAACGGCAAATGCAGGGTGTGACAGAAGACAAGATATTCTGTCTGCAGAAGCCAGATATGGAGAAGTCTTAAAGAGCAGATGAAGAATAACAAAGTTTTCAGTAGCTTAGACTTTCTCTTATTGCCTCAGTTCTCTGCCTCCAGGAGCTCACAATGTCATTTTCACATCCCCTACTGCAGTATCCTAAAGAATCATAGATTGGTTTGGTTTGGAAGGGACATTAAAGATCATGTAGTTCTAAAGCCCCCTGCCACAAGCAGGGTTCTTGCTGAAAGGTCCTTCAGCAAGGTAGCCTTTTATGGTTTGCACCAGATATGAAAAACACTCGCAAAGGATTTTTTTTCCCAAAGGTTTGCCTTTTCCAGCTGGTTATGACTGTTTATTAACAACTGGATAATTTGCAACTAATTTATTTTTCCCTGCAGCAATGGCAACAATGTCCTTTCATAGTTGAGAAGTGAGCAGCTGAATTGTGCCTTATGTTTGTACATCAGGCAAAGTATTACAGGGAAACACTGAAGCATAATTTTACTCAGTCAACAATGACTGTGGAAGAATAGCCTTTAAGAAACAGCTGTTTTAAAAATGGTGCAAATATATAACGAATGAGACTGCTCATCTACATAAACCACATATTTGTATGGGTAAATCCTGAATGCAAATAGCCTTGTCTTATTCCTGCCTTCATTGTTTTTATTCTGAAAACATTATTTTAATATTACTATTAGGTGCAGTAAGTGTTTAAAATATTTAAAGAGGAATAGTAAAAATTTGCTGTCATTTTTCATATTTTCCTGCTTTTTCTGTTACTACCCTACCAAACTAAACAACAAATTAATTATCTGAAAGTTTCAGTAATTTTAAGATAGCTATATGCTTTATGTATTTCTTGAATTAGATGTCTGAAAATATTATCACTGTACACTGGCTAGCTGAGCGTATCTATAACCTGGCCCTTCATTTTCAGGTGTGCTTCAAGCCTATATAGTAGATTAGCACCTAACTGCTATTTAGCTACCTAACTGCATTTGATTTCACCATATCCTCTCTCTTTAATTAATTCTGATGACAACTAATTCAAGTCAGTCATTTTTTTGTCTGCTTGCTTCTTAGCCAGAAATTTTATTGAAACGAGGTGTTTTCTGGTGTTTTGCAGCTTACAAACTGAAAAACCTGGTTTCCTTTACTTGTAGATCATGGGAGACTAGTACTGAACCATATGCATATCTAAATGGTTCATTCTATTGAGCATACCATAGAGAATCATCTTATGATAACCTTGATAGCAAATGTTCAATTAGTTCTGTTGCATACCATATGTATGATACATAGATTGACTATGGGAAAGAGAAGCACTAAACACTCTGCTTGTTGAATCTCTGTTCTCTCACTCAATTTAAAGTGTTCTGTGAGCTGGAGAACAGTCAGCAAATACAGAACTACCTAGCACCCATCTGGTACTATCTTGAATGAAGGAATTAAATAATTACCCTCAAGTACATCTACTGGCACTTCCTTTGCTTATTTAGGATCTTCAAGTCAGAAGATAGAAGAGAAAAAGAACCTGATGAGGTGATATATGTTTTCCAATTATAGCTGCTCAGAAAATGAAGATTTATACTTGGTTTTATCTATTTGAATCACTGGATGTGAGCTGTCTGATGTGAACAGTATGATGAGGTTAAGTTTTGTCTTCAGAATTGCTGAAGTTTGAAGACTTATCAAGAAGATGGTGGTGGTACCATCCACCTGATCAGCTGCTACCAGAACCTTTAGTTGGAAACACAGATTTAGTCCTGGCAAATGTAAGATACTAGCCCACAGTGTTATGTTTGAATTTCTTAAGGCTGATAGTGATATTAATTAGAGCTGTCTTCAAATGCTTTGTCCCCAGAAAAAGAAGTTCTGTCTTCCACCACTTAAGTCTGACTTGGAGAAGCAGAAGGAACTTTTGCTGTGATGCAGGAAAGATATGGACTATGGTTTTGTTTATGCTGAAGATCTTAATGGTGCAAACCCAGGAGAATTAGGAAACTCTATGGACATTATGTAACACAGCATCATGTGAAGAACAGATAAAACATTATGTAGAAAGAATTGTAATAATTGGACTAGAAACATGTATACAGATATGTGTTTTCCCTTTAGGTTTCCTCCCATCTAGAGGTTAGTCTATGAATGTGCAATTAGAATTCTAGAAAATGTGCTTAAAACTTGCTGGAGTGTCAGCCAAAGGCAGGAGATCTCATAGCAATGGATTTCTCAAATAGGATGATGCTTATGTGGGAGTCTGGTATAAGGTTTAAGCAAGACTTGAAGGACACTTGTTAGTGATTAAATATGGGGTGCTCTGTTGAGGAATCCACGCTGAATTTAGCAATGTATTTTTTTTAAAGGTAAGTGAATATTTGGATAACATATATTTAAATCTTATTTTTAAAAATAATTTTATGTTGCTATTGTTGTGGTTGCGAGTCTTTGCCTAGAAGTTGTTAGTTTTGTAATTTATGAGTGTATTCCGGAACAAAATATTAAGAGAGTTCTGACTTCATAGTAAGTGGCCAGAGTGTATTACCTGGACACATATATGCCTTTCTGATATCTTTTTTGCTTCTTTGTAAATTCAGATGCCTGTACAGTCACTTTAATTCTTTAGTGCAGGTATGGGTATATCTGCAAAGACTGAAGCAGTGAATGGATTTTGGAACATATTTGCAATACTTTAGGGCCATATTATCTCCTTCAAAGTGCTGCTTTCTCCTCAAACCATCTTAGGAGAAAACCATCTGTGACTTCAATGTCTGCATAGGTATCCTCTTTGCAAATCAATGATCCTTAGAATTATGCTTTTTAGTTTGCTTTTGTCCTTTGATTTCTCCATCTTAATGAAATGAAGTTTGCCTCTTCATTACAGGGTGATGCAAACCGTTTCCAGAAAATTCTGTAAGTTCTTCTTCAGTTTTAAACAAGAGAAAGAAATCATGTCTGTGGTATCATATATAATGTGTAGATCTATCAGTTGAAAGTGTGGTGTTATTTTAATGCAATAAAAATAATGATTTGTTAATTTTTATGTAAAGAACTTTATACCAGTATGAACAGGTACTTGTGTGTTCAAAATGGGAACCCATATGTAGCAATCTCTTACGGCAAAAATATTTGCATATTTCTTCCTTTTAATAGAACTGCTAACCACTTTAATTGTGAACTAACAAAAAAAATTTGGTTCCCAAGAGTTTTTTCTCTGATTGTGCTGAATTTTAAAGCTTAATTAGAAGAATTTCCTCTGAGAACAATCAAAGGTGTCATTAGCTTTTTGTTCTAATAGTGGAATCTCTCATCTGGAACATAAAACATGAAATTCATTAATAGTTCGATATTTAATTGCATATTGGCTAGTAAATTTTTTATCAGCTTTTGATTTACTGTGGTCATTAGAACTGGTTGGCTTGTTCACTGGTAATATGTTAACAGTTTTTGCTGTCTTTCTTCACTGACAGATAATTCCTGATTGAATCCTGATTTCAGTATTTGAGGTAATAGGCTGGATCTGGTCTCAGGAAAGTGGAATATGATTGATGGTTTTAAGAGCACCTCTTTGGAAAGACTGGCTGATGGCTGATGAAAACTAGAGCTCTATCACAAATTACTTGACTCACTTTTGTGGAAGTTAGGTACTGAAAAGAGATAAACATAAATCTTGCAGTCCCCAATCCATACTAATTGAGTTTTAGAGGCTTAAATGAGGCTTCTAAACATAAGAATCTCTTAGTTTGGTAGGCTCCCTCAGTAGAGAGTGAAGAAATATGTGTTCTGCAGCAACTAAATCACTCAAAAATTGATCTACCCATACACTAGAAGCCTGTCTCTCTGTGCTTACTTGAACAGAAACACTGAGTGACTTCATTCTTGACTTTGACACTGGTACATACCATAAAGTTGTGAAGATGAATCTGGATTGATATATAAAATGATGCAAGTGTGCAATTATGGCTTAAACCACGACAGTAGGAAATTTGGAAGTGTGAGTTTAAATCTTGTCTTCTCTGATGCACAGCTTATAATTCACAGAAGTACTTGTGCCCACTTCTGGCTCTTAGCCACGAAATTATCTTGCAGTTAGTTATCAAAGTCATCCCTTTCTGAAAAAATGCTGTTGAACCTGGAAGGTTGCCTTCTCTCTAGCAGATAACTGCTTAAGTTCTTTTCTGAGGTGAAAGAAAGAAATTACTCTCTGTGTGAGGAGATTTTAACCCATTTTTAGTACCAAGAGAGATGATGTGGGCAGAAAGGACAGAAATTTGTCCTATCCTTTTCCAGTGCTGTGTTGCCTTCCTAGTGATGTTTTTTTGCTATTGGCTATTCTTCCTTAATAAATAATAGACTGATAAAGCAAATCTGGTAGTTTTAAAGAGAACCTAAGATGAAAAATTCACACCCATGGCAAAGGGGTTGGAAGTAGGTTATCTTTAATGACCCTTCCAACCCAAACCATTCTATGATTTTCTGATTCCCAGTACACACCTTGACAATACTTTGTCAAGAAAATATGGTATTGGCAGCAAGAAAGACAAAGAAGAGCATGTGCTTCTTTTGTCAAGTTTCTGTCTATAGTAGGAGAAATAGTACATCCAGGATTTTATTTATTTTGTTTTAAACAAACGAATGGTGTGTTTTTCTGCTATTTATTCATACTTAAAATAACTTGCTTAACAGGAGAAGAGGGGAGAGGAAATCTTTATGTCCCTCTCTGTTTTACCAGAGTCTAGATTTTGAGACTGAAGGCTCTTACTTTTTGGAAGCGGGAGAGAGGATTGAGCATTAATTTATCATCTTTTCTTTAAATGCCTATGCAATAACATGAAAAGGCCTGAATAGTTAGGAAGAAGCTCTGTAGAAGCTAAGAATCTCAGAAAAGCAGTACAAATGAGAAAGGAAGAGGTTTTGTTGTATTTTTAATTCTCTACCCCCTGCTTAATATTTTAGCCATATGAGTTTGCTTTGCAAATTATACTTCTTAGTTGGAGGAACGATGGTCTTTCTTTGCAGTTTTGAGTAGAAGGTAGACTTGACTGACATGTGTCCAGCTGTGCATGTCCCTGCTACCTGTGTGAAATAAGGAGCACTATGTAGAATTTGAAATGTTACAGAGACCACCCAATCCCTGAATACTTGTAGCCTGAGGGCTATTGAGTGCATAGGGCACAGTGCACAGTTGGCCTCCCCTGTTCTTTGTGAAGTCCTGGTCCAGAGAATTTTCTATGAGCTTTGGTGGCTCTTGGAAAGTCAGATATGACAGGCATAAAGATCTGGAATCTTTTTCTTTTTTCAGAACTAGTTGCAATTCAGAGTGAGAATAGGTATCTCTGCTTTCCAGCTTCATTTATTTCCATGGAGTCCTGAGTGTCTGACACTTAAAGATGCTATAATGCTGATGAAATCAAAAGCAGTCTTATGCTAGGTTTAAGAACCAAGAAAAGGTACATAAAATTATGAAGGTTAAGGGAAGTGTGCCTTACCAGGTTACAGATTCACTTGGCTATATATTTCTAACTATTCAATGTTATGGAATTCCTTTTTTCCAGCACTTTAGTCTTCTAAAGACTAAAGAAGACTATTGTAGACAAGAAATCTTGTCTACAAGAATTCTTGTCTGCAAGAAAGGTTTCTTGTGGACAAGTCTACAAGAAAGGGATCCTGCTTTAGCTGAACACTTTTGTGTGTATCCAATCCTTTGCTAGATTAGGATTACAAATTATGTGGCATATTCTTTGCAGGTGTTAGTCTCTTTCAGGACTCCTAGACTCCAGAAGGGAGTTTAGGTGACAACCTTAGTTTAGATGCATACCTTTTTTTCAATAATGCGTAGATGAAGAACCTGAACATAAAATACTTGGTCAACCACTATGAAATCGATTTCTGTGGGTATGTATATGCATACATACACAAACATATATATATATATATATTTATGTGGCATCTTTACCATTCAGGATAAATCCTCAGATTCCACTTGAAGATGGAAAGATATTGAAAATTGAAAGGTTCAGGAATTTACCTTTTTAATTCAGCTTGCATGTACAAAGCTATTATCTCAACATTCTAGTGAGCCCTGCTTGCCAGTAGTGTAATTAATTAAAGGGTTCAGTGGTTAAATATTGCTACAAGTAGTTCAAAAATAAATTGTTATTTTTAAAGAAAGATTGGGAGACAAACACAGATGAATAATAAATCTGTGGATATGAGCATGGATCCATAGCTGGAAAAATAGCTGCTGACAGCTATTTTCCGTCACTTCATTAAAAAAAGGCAATCGGTGAAATTATGGAAGATGGTGGGGAATATTAAGGAATGAAGCATTAATTGTAGTTTCCATTTTGAAATTCAGCAATTATGCTACAGCAAAGGAGAATCAATGCAAACTTCGCACTTGCAGACCAAAATTAATGGTAACTGTTTCATTTGTCAAGCCTTAAATAACAGAGTTGAAATACTTCCATGAGCTACTTTAGTCAAACTGTTCTTTCAAAGATTATCCACTTACACAAAATATTATACTTAAAATCATATATTGCAGCAATTGATTTTGTTTACTACTGTCACAGCCCTGCCTGTCTACCTTCCCCTTCTGTTAATAAATTATGACTGAAATTAATGGACATCTGCCTGCTGAGGGAATAGTCACAGCCACAGTCTCTAGCTAATCTGCCGACACCATGAACAATAATGCACATCGCAGGATTAAAATGTTCCTCTGTCTATATGTTTACCTTATTGAATGTCAGCAGATGTCCTTGCTGTGGATGACTCTAAAGTCTTTCAGAGGAATGACTATCACACGTTGCTGTAGAGAGTGGTACACAAGGAAAACGTCAAGTTAATGGCCAAAGCATTCATTCTGCATTGTGTCTTTTCGGTCCTCTCTTCTGGTGAATTCCCAGCCTGAAACACAAAGGCATATGGGGACTGACAGCCCTTGAAAAATTTGTTACAACAGCAACAGGATCTAATCATACATAAAGGCCTGTAAAATATTTGACAATGTAGTTTAAATATGTATGTATCTTCAGTGACCCTATCTTCCAATGTCATTTGGACAAGTATCCAAACTATCTTAAAATCTGACATACTATTGCAATGTGATTCCCATCACAAGTCTTCAGCATGGGTATGCTATAATGTAATTAGCCATTTCTGTGGTTACTGTAGGGAATACAGCATATTCAATTATCTTTACTAAAGAAACAATAATGCTGCTGTTATCAGATCCAGAAGTACAACACAGACCTACCCCAGTTCATATGAAGCCTACAATTTCAGTAATTCTAAAATAGTAAGCATTTTTAATCTAAATATAGGTATTTTTTTTTAATGACAATTTTTTGGCTGGATTTTTAAACAGACTAATAAGTCTTAGAAGAATTTAAAAAACCAAACTGGATAGTAATTAAGACTTGGTTTTACTGCTCTTAATTAATTACACCACCTCTTCTTAGAAATCAAAGCCACAGTTACACACCTGCCTCTGTATAAAGTTAGATTTGAAAATCTTACTGGATTTCTATGTGAAAATTCAAAGCCAAATCAAATATGGAATGCATACTGTGTCCATTTTAAAAATCACCTAACAACTTTTCTGTAGCATAGTGTTTTAGCTTTGTCTATCTCATAAACACTAAGATTCAATAACCATACTTTAAATTATTTAAAATACAATTATATTCTACAGTTACTTATCTTTGAAGGACACATTACTATCCCACTGGTTCCTATAATGGCTAAATGTAATGTTTAGTAAAAAGTGAATGGACATTATTTTAGTGTTGCTAGAATGTGATTCTTTTCTACTGCTGTAGAAAAAATGATGTCTAAGTGAGGCTACTAAGTCCAAATGCAGATTTTTTTGATAGACAATCTAGAGCTCTATACTGTGATAATTTCAAATGTTACATACACTGCCTATACTTGTCACACCACCAAACATAAGTATTTTAAATAACAGAACCAAAGAGGTTAAAACAACAAATGAAAAGGATTTTACATTTCTTTCTTTCATTCATTTATTTATTTTATTTTTTGACAGCTGTCTGTGTCTGTCCTAACATTTCCTTTAATTTGTTTATCATGTGGGAGTCAGAGTTCTGGGAATCTTTTCTAGGCACTATTTCTTTCCCCTGGAAGTAAGTTCTGTTGCCATGTGAGGGACAAACGTGCCAGCACAGGAAAAATGCAAATCCTGGAAGTCTGATTTCTGATTCATGGAATCAGAACTTATACTTAAAAATACCGAAACAAAACCCCTCTTTGCTTGCTAAATATTTGTACTCCTCAATTCACTTCTTAAAACATTTAACTTTTACTTAAAACAAAACTAATGGTGTTCAGAGAAGTATAATACCTGTACATCACTGATGTCCACTTACACTAGAGTGACTTCTGCATAAGAAAAAGGAAAGAAAGCATGTAGTTGTGTATTGAGTCTGGCTGAGATGGACTTTACTTTCACCATAGCAGCCCTCATAGGGCTGTGCTTTGTACTGGAGGCTAGAAGGGCATTGATAACACACCAGTGCTTTGGCTACTGCTGAGCAGTCTCCAGCATTGCCTCCCTCATAAATAGACTAGGGGTGAGCAAGATCTTAGGAGGGGAGAGAGACAGGACAGCTTGACCCAAACTGAGCAAAGGGATATTCCATACTGTATGAGGTCTGCTCAACAATAAAAGCTAAGAGAAGGAAAGAGAAAAGGGAGGGCATTTATCATTTATGATGTTTGTTTTCAAAAGCAACCACTGCGTGTACTCAAGACCTGCTTCCTGGAAAGTGTCCAGACATTGTCTGCTGATGGGAAGTAGAGAAAAAAAATCTTTTGTTTTCCTTTTCTTTCACGCACAGCCTTTACTTTTGCTTTATTAAATTGCCTTTATCTTGACCCACAACATTTTTTTTCTGTCTTATTTTCTCGCTGCCTATTCTGCTGAGGAGGGGAGTGATAGAGCAGCTTTGGCCTCCAGCCAAACTCAACCACCACAAGGTGTAATCACAGTACACATGTGCAGGTCACACTTCACTGAGCACCATCCATATTTGTTAATTACCACTTTAGGATGACTGTCCTCATATTTTCTGCTATGTACTGTGACTTGATTTCTCATATATCCTATTAGGCATAATATAGAGAAATGATGGATGCTTACTAATGGATACTGAGTATGTTCAGCACCTCTCTAAGAAACTGGAAAAGACTAGCCTGCAAAACTAAAGGACTGATCTGTGACAGAGCTATTACAAGTGAAGGAAAATAGTTGTAGATATGGCATACTACTGTACTTGGGAAAGATCAGGCAATATTCATTCAACCTACATTATGAAACTGATTAACTATTAACTGTAGCAGAAAATAATTTTAAAGTAGATATTTCAGAGAATGTTTTTTTTTGTATGCAGCTTATGTTTCCTCAGCTATCTTCTCAGTGGCCACCAGCTTAGAATAATGCAAAGGCTAGATAGGTATCATTTAGTTTGGAGCAATGGGAAGAATTCTCTGCTTTCTATAGGCTTTCTGTTTGAATCATGATAGTTGCCAGTTTAAATTTGCAGGGCTATAAAGCAACTTTCTCTAGAGAGGTAACAATATCCCATTAATCATCTTTACTGGCTCCATTCACTTCCAAATCAAATTCAAAGTCCCCCAGTAGCTTAAAAATCTTTCAAAGTTAACTCTGTAATTGCTCACTTACTTACTTCCATATTGGTGTAAGCATATATTCTGACTTTTCCACAATGATATATCTTGCTTTTCGTTCTGAAGCATCTCTCAGAAAGACCCTTGAGCCAAAAACTGCAATTGAAGCTTCCAGTCTGTCAGATTCTCCACTCTGTTTTCAAGTTATAAGCACTTTGCTTCCAGCTCATAGTAGTTCCACTAGTCTATCTCAATGTCACCCTTTCATCTTTTTCTTTCTGCATCTTCCCTTGACTTAATTCTGTCTGCAGCCATCAAAATCCTAGTGGTGGGACAGTTAAAAATCTCTTCACTACTGTTTTTGACCAAGGACTGGAGTATTAATACCAGAGCAGTTAAACTTGTTTCAGCAGAGTGAAAGGAAAAGTTTCTAGTATTTTCGTATTTAAAACTATTTTAGGTCTGCCTAGCCTTTTACACCTCCTTAAGAGAAATTGAGAAATAGCAAAGGAAATCAAAGGCATTGGTGGTTCTTTTCTTGCAACACTATCTCTCTTGCTCAAAACAATGGCTGGGAATTTGACCCTGCTTGATCAGTATGGTTGGATAAGATGCCCTCCAGAGGTTCCCTCTAACCTCAACCATTCTGTGATTTTGTGAATTGATTTTGTTGTGTGTCAAAGAAATGCTTTTTCTAGGAGAGCTATTAGCAACAAGATACTAACAGAGGTGCCAATGACCTCTACTCTCTAGGTGTTCTATGACAGTTGCTACAAAAGAGAATATTTCTGCTTTGTTTTAAAACCCTGAGAATATTCCCTTTTGACCTTGTCCTGCCTGCTTCCACAAATAGGTACGTTTCACCCACCAGTTATTCCCTTTCTATGCAAGTGGACGACTAAACTATTTAATCAGGTTTGGCTAAAATCATGCTGTACTTTTCACAGCTACACTAAGTATGCCTTTAAATTTTCTAAGGCTTAATATCTACTACATAAAATACCATATATCTGTAAATGTAAAAATGTGTCTGCATCAGATAATACGTGCTAAAACCATCTTACTGGGTAAAATAACCCAAACATTTTCTGAAATATTAGTACTTAGTACCAGTTTCATTGTTTTTTAAAACAATGTCCACACTGGAGGAAAATTGAAGGAGTTGTTTTTAGTGCAGGTGAAACTAAACAGTAAATGTTAGTTTTGATTTGGTTTAGTGGAAATCCTGTTCATTTTACTTATGGAAACTTAAAGTTTTCATACTAGCTATTAATCAGAGAACAGGCTGCAGTTTGAATTTGAACTGCAGTGTGTTCAAGAGGCATCTTCATAATCTTAGGATGTGCAGGCCCTTAGGGCAATGGAATAGCTTGTCTCTATTCCATGTACACTCACCTGAGACTTCCAGTATGGGTACCAGTTAATTGCAAGGACAGATACCTGCTAGGAAAGACCTACTTAATTGCAGTCACTATTCAATAGCTGTTGGTATAGCACTGGTTTCAGCATATTATTAATCTATACTGGAATTGAAAGAAACCTTGAGGGAGAATCTTCTTCCTCATTTCCTTCAAGGTTATGTATTGAAGCAAGAATATAAGTACTAGAAGTGCAAACTTATTGAATCATTCACTTACAGTCACTGGGAGTAAAATTTCAGTGTTAAGAAAAAATTTTCCTTATTAAAAAAAAAAAAAGGAAGAAAGACAATCTTTCTGATTTTTTAAATCTAGCAGTAACTCTGCATGAAACTGTTGTTAACTGTAAATGCAGATTTGTGGAAACTGAAGCTCAAGCTGCGTTTGCAGCAAGGGTGTTGGAATGCTGATGTAATAACCTAGAAAATGTCCCAGATGAACTTTCCTTACTCAGAACCTGGTGAGTTCTGAACAACACTATGCTTTCATCTCAAAACTGTGGTCCAAAGCACAGTAGAAAATAATAGAGTGTACTAAAATAGTTCAGAGTTTTCTTCCATATTAACTTACTTTTTTTGTTTATGCTTCCTTTTAAAGGATGTCAATTAGTGTAGTACCTTCAGTCTCTGTAAACAGTCACCCTTGGTTAGAAGACTGCATAGGTCTGGCTGGAATAGAGTTAAACATCTTCATAGCAGCCAGTGTTCTGCTGTGTTTTGGATTTATGGCTAAATCAGTGTTAACAAAGCAGTGACTGGGCTACTACTGAGAAGTGGTTTACACAGTGTTAAGGCACTCCCTTTTTTCTCTCTAGTGTATCTGATTGAGTATGCTGGGGGTGGGCAAGAGCCTGGGAGGGGGCATAGCCAGGACAGCTAATCTGACTTGGACAAAAGGATATTCTATACTGCATAATGTCATACTCAGCTATAAAAGCTGGGGCAGAAGAAGGGTGGGGGTTTGTTTTCCAAGGTGGCTGTTTGTGTGGGCATTGATCTGCTTGTGGGAGGTGGTGAATGATTTCCTTTGCATCAGTTCTTTTTTTTTTTTTTCCTTTCTCTTTCACTGCTGATTAAATTGCCTTTATTTTAACCCATGAGTTTTCTTGCTTTTGTTCTTCCTACTCCCTCCCCCAACCTGTCTGGGAGGGCAGGGGAATGAGAGGGCCGCTATATGGGTGCTTGACTGCTGGCTGAGGTTAACACACCACATTGATAAACTAATTTTAAGCAAATTGAAACTACATCCTTGCTGCAGCCTGGTGTTTTTACAACTCAGCTCATATCCAAGATACGTGAGTAGCCAGGATATGCGAAATGATTAGCATTGAGAACTTGTACAGCACAACTGCTTCAGAGGTGACCAAAATCTCCCTCAAAACCTGCTGAATACATGAAAAAATTGAAGAAAATAAATTAAAATTATAAAAAAGCCGAGCAAAGCCATATGCCCACACAAGAAGCAACACATATTAAAGTGGTGGGGCTACTTCTTCCATGAGGTAGTGCAACTTAAAGTATTGGTAATGGAGTCAGTGGAGTGGCTTTTAGTTCTTATGTTTGAGAGTTGCTTGAATTTTCTTGAACAAAAAATTCAATTTTATTATGCTGTATTTGAGTAACATTGAATGTACAGTCATGTTCATAAAAGCTACAAAGTCCAGAAAGATAAGGGTAAAACTGTGATTTTTGTTATGACTACACTACAGTTCTAACCACAGGGATCCTTCATCATGTTGTGACATGCACCCATATAAAATGATTTTGATGTTTCACCAGTATAATATCCTATTAAAGATACAAATTGGCATTCTGGCAGTGTAACACATCCCTGAGGTCCTTCAGGAATTACTACTGAATTTCATTTTTCACTTAGCTGGCTACATGCTGTACATTTATTAACAAAATGGAACTTGGTAGATCTGCAGTAAACTGTGTTCACCCTTCAGGCAAACAAGCCCCTCAAAGCTCAAGAGTTTAAGCTCATAAGCTGTCTGCTTGTCTTGCAAGTTTACTTCTTTCTGCAAACCTAAAAGCACTCAGCAGCCTGATGTGGAAGGGTTTGCTTAAGGGGGAATGTGAATATTTCAACAGTGAACCACTGGGAAGCCTCCACAGTTGAAAAGCAAAGCATCGAAAAATCTTTTCAGATATGTCTTGGAAGGTAATCACTAATCATAATATTTAAATTATTTTTAGAAGGCGAAATATGAATGAAGATGAGGTACAGATTAGTGGCTGGGCCAAAAATGTTGTTAATGTGAAGTGAGAGAAGTAAAAGTGCTGAATACAGAGGGCAGGGACTGATAACACTGGTCCAAGTCACCAGGGAGACTTGAGTTGGAGGAAAAACTGCAATTAAGAATGCTTCCAAGCTGCCCTAGTCACCAGATTCCTGAGCAAAACTTTGTAAAAAAATGCTTAAAGACACTAATAATCTATTTTTCATACCTACTGGAATAAAAAAGTAGAGATTTAGTTAGCACTAAGTGACTTCAGTGTTGGGAAACTGGCTGGAATTTTCAGTTACAGAAGGCTAGTGGTTCTGGGAGCTGCAGATTGTGATACAGAACTCATTTGAGCATTAAAATCATATTCTTAAGGAATACTAAGTGAATGTTGTGTGACCTGATCAGGGCTGACTAGATTTAAAAGTCAGTCTTTTTATTCATCAGTAATTCTGCATTTCCTGGCTGTGATCATCAAAAAAGGATCAGGACTTTATGGAAAGATTTAGGTACCTGATGCCAGTCAGACTAGAACATTTTTCTCATAAGAATGTACCCTCAGGATCACCTATTTCTGACCTAAGAGCTCACAGATAAACTACAAAAGCAGTATCAGCTGGTGCAGGAAGACGGGTAGAATATACAAGTGGATAGCAGCTTGAGAAAGATACTACTGAAATTGCATAGAGCATGCATTAGATCAGGAGGAGAGGTCTTCACTGCAAGCATAGAAGCTAGGGAAGACAGTGGCTGAGATCAGTGGGAGAGGAAGACTCATTGCGTTTTGGTGATTTTGTTGTTATCAGATTTTGCCAAACTTTCTTTTACGCAGGAAACAGAAGTATGGACAGTGCAGTTGATTTTCCTTCCTCAAAGTCTCATTCAGGAATATTGTGCATGCCATGTTACGCACATTTTACAAGTAAATCATATCAGTATAATAGACAAACTGCAGGAGGTATGCTATGTTTCCTCACAAATCATCAGTTTGGCATAATCACTACATAGCTAAAAGTAATTTTTTTTTAATTGCTGTAGTTTGTATCCTGCTGTGTAAGCGATTGTCTTCCTTAAAGTTATAATAGCTTCCTTCATAAAAGCCATTCTCTTCAAAGAGTTGTTTCATCTAGACTGTAATTTTCAGAGGGTGGATAGGAAACCAATTTTACTGGTATTTTCTCACAGCAATTATCTATAATGAAATTTAAGAGAATTGCATGTTCAGCTACTATCAGCTATCTAGGTCTCTTATTCAAATCCCAGTGATTTCATTTCCCACCCCATATTATACATGTATAGGTATTTTGATAATTGCTTTCAATGATCCCATTCAATTTAGGAAGGTCTACTTTGCTGCATTTGTTTTGTGTTTGATCTGATAAATGCTAAGCTTGTGCCATTTCCATGTTTTCTGTGCATCTTGCAGTTGTGATTACATTTTCAGTAGTCAAACAACAAAAGCTGTTATTTAACTACAAATTTAATCTTAGGAACGACTTCAAATGAAGTTACTCATTATACTTCAACTTTCAGTTGCGTTAGCAGTTAGAGCTGGGCAGTGTAATTAAGAACTGACTTAAATGAGCTGTGCTTTTGGATAGGTTTTAACCTGGGGCTCTCAATCATGTAGTATGTCTTAGCTGAGTGGACAACAACTTAGTGGACGATAACCTGAGCAATGTGACACTACCGGCTTGCTTTATGATGCTACTGATAATACTTTTCTACTTGGAGGTCACATGCCACCTACGTTGTTAATGCTGCTTTATGTTTTGCTGTGGCTCCTTCATTGAAAGTTCAGTTTCTCCAAAGGTCTTTCAGCTTTCTGAAATGTCTTTGCTGTAATTCTTAGATCTGAAGAATCAGCTGGAAAATATCATGGAGCAGAAGAATCAGGATATTCCAGAAACTGGTTATGGTGGAAAAAGGAGAAGGTATTCAAGTCACTGCTTTGTTCTGTAATGGTTGACTTGTCCTGCCGCATGTGTTAACACGCCTGCAATAGAGTGAGAACCAGTGGTATATTGTATAATTCTTAGAATTCTGTCTTGAAGTATCTAAAGGCATAAAAAAAATAGCAGAAAATGGGAAATACAAGTGTTTTATAGCATTGAAATATTTTCTAGAACTTGTGTCAGTGGCTGTCTTATATGTGGAAAAAAAGTAGTGGCATTGACATGCTCTTTTAGTACAAAATCTTTCATCACAGAAGACTACAGGTCTGACAAAAAGGAAAGTAGTGAGTTTTCTGCTCTGGTGATTCATCATTGAATTTTAGGCCTGTAACTAGAACAGAAACCACCACATTCTCAACTGTGACTCTTTCACCCTTGCTGTCTAATTGAAACCTTCTGCATCCATAAATAAATCATAAAAACCTCCTACCCATATTATGAGATCCTGAAGGCTTCCAAAACTAATTTGCTCTCTGTTGGGAAACAAATAAAAATAAGAATGCTAAGTTCTTCCAGCAGTATTTTGGTAAGCCTGTAAGTTGGCTTTGGTGTAATCTCCTATCTCCTATTATGCATTACTCAGGATATTTGCAAGCGGAAACTAGCTGGTTTAGAAAGGGATATTATTTGACTGGAGAAAATGATACGGGATACTGCCAAAGTTAAGATTATACAAAGAAGGGGGTGAAAAAGGAAAAGAGAAGATTAAAATACAACTGGAATATACTATTGTATGTGATAAAGTAGAAATTGAGGAAAATGGAACAGGAGATGCAAACTGAAAAATCCTAAATTAAATTTTCTGGGAAAACACCAAATTTCTTCTTTTTTTTTTTTTTTTTTTTTTTTTTTTTTTTTCCTCCAATAATAATCTCTGGATTTCCTGAACTGAGTGTGATTCCAATCATTAGAGGTTCAAACAGGTATTTTTACTGTAAGTAATAGGAAATTGAAAGTGTCACTGTTGGTAGTATAGATGTTTACAGCGGATATGTCGCTATTACTTCAGTTGAAATTAAAGCGAGACTCATCATGTAAAAATACAATGGGAAACTTCTTGAAATTTCCTTATCCTTTAGGTCACGTAGCATCAGGTAATGCCATAGTATTGCTTAAAAATGGACAGATTATTCCAATTGTTGCTCTTGCATGTTTCATTCTGCATTAAACAAAACTTCAGAATATTTAACATGAATTAGGTTTTGATGCTATTGAAGGTAGATTTAAACAGGGTAACACTCAATTAGGTGCAGTCTTCAAGTAGTCTCAGTGCTTGTACAGTGAGAGCATACAAGATGGTGAAGGTTGGCCCTCTGTCCCACTTCTGACCTAGGGGGAAAGGAATAAAGGATGTAACTTGCTTATCTTCCTCTGCTCTTGTGACTGACTTTATGTTTTACAGGTTTTTTATTGTGCTCATGCTAAGCACAGCTCAGCACTACTAGATATTTCCAGATATTCTTGCTTGATAATAGTTATTTTGGGAAAGATCAAAATTCTGTCTAGCTCTTCAGAGCTACGTAGTGATTAATGATGATTTTGAAAATCCTCAAGATCTGCAAGTCCTGATCTCATGGGGGTCTTCAAAAAGCAATACAGTGGTGCACAGACAATTTGGGAGTTTTTGGAGTTTTTTTGAAATATGTCGTGAGCCCTAATGTAATTTCTGGGTATGCCGAGTAAGAGTAGTGCTCTACTGAACTGATTGTTTAGAAATAATGAATGAGCTTTCTGTGCTAGGATATATTCAGACTGTGCAACTCTTGGAGCACAAAACTGGTATAATCCCCCAAGGCGGAAGAAGAGCAGGCATAGCATCCAACTGCTGTAGAATGAGGCTGGCAAATTAGCTACAAATAACTGAGGAAACAATGGAGTACTCAACATCTCCCTTTTTTCAGTTTTCATGGGTATGGTCTAACCTATGACTGTGCCAAGAAGCGTACAAGTGAGCCAGTGATAGAAGAGGGCCAAGTTAGGGACCATTTGTGTGGGTTACAGCAATGCCTATAGACATATGTCATTAGGACCTTACAGGACGCATCCAAGGGGGCTAATAGGGTTGGGTGGTGTCACTGCAAAGCCAATCTATCACTTTTGGAGGGTTATGGGGGTCAGGGAAAATTCCAGATGAGAGGAAAAGGGACTGGAAAATACTACCATCTATACAAAAGGTGAAAGAAAGGTTCAGGGAACTAAATGCTAGTTGACCCATTAGCTGGTTAATAACTGAGCATCTCATTTCTTTATATATATGCTTGCTTTCTGCCTGATCAATGAAGCAGAACAGAAGTGACAATGCTTATTTATTGGATGGAATAGGATATTCATGTGCAAATATTTTTGTACAAATAGCTGTGGTAGAGCCGGGCACAAACCTTGACTCTGCTAGTTGAAGACCTTCTGGAAGTAAGGAACAGGCAGAAACAAATAAGCATTTTTCTAGGTGAATTCATATTAGTCAATTGCAACGCATTCTATTTACTTTCAGCTTTGCTCATTTTATCCACAATAGTCTGAGGTATTGCCTTTTTTAGAAAGTCTCTGATGTAGTGCCGCAGAAAGGAGCTGTTGCAGCCAAAATGTATTTAGATTGAATAATTATGGTAACATAGTTTCAATATCTCTTACATTTGCAAACTGACAGAAATGTTACTCTCTTCACACAGGTTCATGAAAAGAAGATCATAGTGGTACAATAAGACTTGTCTTATTTTCCTCAAACAGCACTACTAGCGAAACTTTGTAATGAAAATCCAGATTTTATCATATAGAAGAATATGCTACAGAAACAAAATATAACTCTACTGTGGATTTGATATGAACAATTCATTTCCTTCTATTGGGTTTTTAAAATATTTGTTCAAGCAATCCATATGATTTTCATATAAACTGAGAGGAAAGTATTTGGCTAAGACAGCTCCCTGAACCAGCACCAAACCTGCAAGCAACTTACTCGTATGAATTTGTGCCTTTTGCTCTTTGCAGAAGGTACACTGACATAGTTCTAAGGCAGTGTAGCCTTCACAGCAGCTTGTATGCTTACGTGGAAGTGTACAGGCTTTGGCTGGGTTAATTTTCTTCATGTTATCTGGTATGGGGCTGTGGTTTGGATTTGTGCTGGAAACAGTGTTGATAACACAGGGATGTTTTTGTTACTAATGAGCAGCGCTTGCACAGGGTCATGGCCTTTGTTATAGTGGGGGTCCAAAACAGGGTGCAATATTGCAGATGTGGTCTAGCAAGTGCAAAGCAGAGAATGACTATCCCTCTCCTTAACTGCTCCATTTCTTTAGCTGGCTAGTCGAACACTCATTCTGATCAGCTTGCTGTTCTAAATCGTATTCCTGGTACCATGGACATTGAAGGCCTGGGAAAGAAAGCTTAGGTATGTGAAGTAGAGAACTTCATTGACAATACTTGTAGGACTGTGCTGATTTGGTGTAGGGAAATTAAGACCTTGATTAAGCAAAATGCTTTAGCATGTGGTTTACTTTTTGTTTTACTGAATAATTTTTGAGGTGCTCAGTGCTTTGGAGGCCTCTCTGACATGCTGGCACAGAGTTCCAGGGCAAAAAGGCGCATAAGTCAGATTCTCTGAAAGCTTCAACTGACACAGTAAACACATGACCCTTTGCTCTCTTATTTGAACAAGGATTTCCCTGCAATAATATGTGTGAATATTGCTTAAAGGTGGCTAGTTTATTCCAGCTGATGACTAGAGACTGATTCTCCAACTAAAACAAAATTTCAGGTAATGATGTGCCATTACGCCTAGTGATTATAATTTAAAGTAAAATTGTGCTACTAATGAATGTTTTGTGTATTTAAGTGTTTATGCAGTAAGGAAGAGAGCATCAGGGCACCTCCTACATGTTCTTATGATTCCAAAGCACACTGAAGTAGTTCCATGATTGCAACCAGTACTTAATGATACACAGCAGCACAGTACATTAAGGAAATTTTATTGACTTCAATTATAGATAAACTAATCAGCAGATAATGACAGAAAAGAAAGTGAATGTAGCTAAACACTAAACTTGAAACACAGATATTGCAAATCAGTAGCGTTTCAAATTAAACGCTTATGGACCAATCATTCAATGATTAATAAAACACACAGCTTAAAATTAGATCACTCCCTGAACACTATAGAAAATATGTTACTGCTAATTATTATCTCCTTTACAGTTCCTGGTTGATAACTGTACTGTTTGTGTACAAAGATCTTCATACTGTGTGGAAAATGTGATTTAAATTCAGTAAATATTGCATAATTCAAGTACTCAACAACTCTGCCCTCCTCCCTCAGAATACGCCAAACAAGAAAGAAATATCTTTATCTTTTCCCTTTGTTGCTGTTAAATAATACACAATGCTTACAGTATTATTGTTAAATTATGAATAGCTAACTCTTTGTCAACACACGAATGTTGAGTCTGATACACTTCAGGAGGCTGATTTTTTTCTTCTTCTTTTTTTTTTTTTTTTCATTTTGCCTTTTAAGCTTTCCTTTTCACATCAGTGTCACTATATATGTTTATATGGCATGCAAGTAATTTCTTTCAAGTCTGGAGCTTGGAGACAGCAGAAAAAGCAACCCAACTATGTTATGTTGTTTAGATATATCCCAAAATAACCAGGGCATAGCATCTTGTCTCTCAGACTGGCAAATATCATGGCTGGTCTTTAGCAGCTGCAAAATGTCTTCGATTTGTGATCCCCTTTCTTCAGTGTCTCTGCAAGCTCTTCAGAGCCTGCCTCCTCTAAATAAGCTTCAGTCCTTTTCTGGAAATGGCAATTTTCTTTCCTTCAGCCATCTGCTATTAGTGTGAAACGGTGGCCCAGAAGAACAGCTATGTACTTGCAGTGCCTTAAATCATATGGGAACTACACAGTTCTTAGATGTAGAGCCTATCTTTCAGAACTGCCAATCACAGTCAGTTGGTCAGTCACTCAGTTTCAGATTAAAGGATTCAAAATTTCCATTCCAAGTAATTTAATTTGCAGTTATTTTCCTTCATTTCTCTTTCTGGGATCTTTGGCCAGATTTTCAAGTGTGTTTCAGCAACCTGGAAACCTGGCTGAAAACAGACTTAAGTAATCCTTCCATTTTACCATTCAGGGTGTTTCTGTAATGGCTGTATTGCAAATGCATTTTGTGAGACTCATGATAGAACGAACCACAAAGAGACAGAATCACTTGAACTTGCAACATCCATTTGACATAATATTATATATGAACTTTTTTATTATGTGTTTTATTTGAAAATAAAAGTTGGGGGTGATTTTTGGGTACAATTATACAGGGAAATGCTATTTAATCCTCCATGATAAGACATGGTCTTGAGGAAAGACCTTATAAATGTAGGGATAAGAGAAACACAAGGCAGAGGCAGGGGAGTGTTGATATTCAGTGGCCTGCCTCTTCCCTCCTGTCTCTTCCCCTTCCTCTCTCCTTTTTACTTTGATGGGGAAAGAAGTCACCATCTTCTTTCAAAATAATGTGATGCAGCAGACATTTACTGGAGTTCTGCTCCTCAGCCTGCTTAATTTAAGTACAGCAAGAACTCACAGTTGGCAAAATGTGCAATAATTTGTTATTGAATATCCCCTGATAGTCTAGTGCAGTTGAGAGAGGATGGTATTTGTTCACTATTGTGAAACTTCAATAGAAAATTTCTTTTAAAGGCATCTTTGGAAAAAAGTAGCCACCTGTGCCTGAGCACACTCCCCACTTACAAAACATTGCACCTTATCTTGTTGGATGTTTGAAATTGTTCTATATTTTAATGAATTCATTTCTCAGTGTGTTCTTCTCAGTACATTTGAAAAAATATGCCTCTAAAGTAATATAAATTATTATTATGGCATTTGATTAATTTCAGATTAATAAAAGGCCAAATGCTGATATTTCTTGCTATCATAAAAACTCCCACTCATTAAGAGGGTCCTTAAGTAAAAAAAAAAAAAGCCAACACAATAAAACATTCAACAGCAGAAAGGTTTGAATCCTAGCGTGAAGTGGACTTCCAGCTTTGCAGTAAGACTCCATTTCATGGGGCTGGAACAGCTGCAGTTTTGATGTTTGAGATTTGCATTCACAGAGGCTTGTACTACAGTTTATGCAAGCTGTGCCACATGTTGCTGTTGCTCCAAAGGTTTCTTACATTTTGCTTCTGCTCACAAGGCACAGTACTGAGGAGCTTGGATGCTGAGGGCTTTAATGTAGCTGCACGTTGTCACCCACTTGTATTTCCTTTGATAATCCCGTGACTCTACATACCACACTAAGACAAAGTTCCTTTTTTTCTCATACCTCATTAGAGGCACTGACTCACTCACTGAATAATGTCATCAGATCACATTCTCCCAGTTGTCAAAGCCTGACTCTATACAGTTTCTGTCTGGTGAAGAAAAACATATTTCTGAAAGCCCTGGTATTCTGTAGTATAATAACATAAAAATACCAAATTATTGTTTTAGTTTTGACAGACCAATTGGAGTGAGAATGATACTGATCTCTAAAATTAGAGCTGTATGCATAATTTGGCAGAGAAACATTTTGGTGCTGCAGGAAATGTTTCATTTCAAGATGCTTTTACACATCACCAACAAATTGTGACTGTATTATTTTGGCAAACTGAATAAATCGAAAATTATATGTGATGGGTGGAAGGAGAAAAAATAATTTCTTTACCAATACTGAAAGAACACAGTGTAAAGAGCTCAAAAGAATATGGAAAAGGAGGAAAAGCCAAGAAATAGAGCTGAATCCTGTGTTTTTGGAAATTAAGTTACTTCACTGAATTGGATGAGGTCTTTCTAATTACTTCAGCAGTGGAACCTACTCTTGAATGGAGATTGTTGTTTAATTTCCTGGCATCATACCGAATAATTGCCTAGGGAATCTCAAAGTGTCTCTGTCAAAGACATGGGAATTAGCAAAGAGGAAAAAAGTTTGCATATTCTAGCTTATCTCCCTGCCAATGTAAATTTTGTCTCCATGATATAGCTTCTATATCTTCATCCAGCTGTACTGGACTCTATTCTGGGTTTCACATGTCATTTGTTTCTGAGACTTGAAAACTATGCCAGGTAAAAAAATTACAGATAATTGGCAGTAGAGTTTCTTCCTAGTGCTTAGTACATATATAGATGTCGTGGTTTAAGCTGTAAATCAGCCACGCAGTTTGTTAACCCACCTCCCCCTCGTAAAAGAGCTGCCGCAGTTTA